>CAEMYA010000084.1:508339-527557 GCA_903131615.1 Diplodus sargus
TTTTTTTTTTTTTTTTTTTTTTTTTTTTTTTTTCCTATTCTTACTTATGTTATTCGACTACTTCCCTCACATCTGTTGTCTTCCACAAATTGTGCATTGTCTTGTCGAAGCACTTTGTAAAACTCTGTTTTTAAAAAGCGCTATATAAATAAAGTTATTAAAGTTATTATTATTATTAAAAATGAAGAGGCCTGAAATGTGGTTATCAATCATTTAACTGTTTAAAAGGCCTCAGATATCACAGCTCTTTTCAACCTGACCTCATAGGGGGAAAAGAAGAAAAGACGTAGAGTGATACCTGGATATCGTCTGTTATATATTTTTTTATGCAAATAAAAAATGTAATAATATTTTTATGAAGCAGTTTCCTGTAGCTAGCTATCCGTGAGTTGTGGGAGTGTTTGAGTACCATACTGTTTATCATGTGCAGTCTACCTGAACTGAAAGAGTGATAATGACCGGGGCATAGTAGTGAGACGCAAAGATACATTCAGCTAATTGCACATAACTGGAGCAATTACCAACCAGCTACATGGAACTAAAAGCATTTGAGCTATAGAATGCTCAGTGTGGAGCTTCCTTTTCAATCGGTGAATGCTTCCTATTGAGGAGAAGCTGTGCTCCGGCTTCACACAGCGGTAAAGTGTGTGAGTGCTTTTTTCAGAAGAACGCCCTCCCACTGGTGTCGCTCCATGCTTTCTTTCCTCCCACTGTGATATGAGATTACCAGCAAATATTCTTCATTCTCAGTTTGGATCAGGAGATGAATGTGACTCAAAATTTCCAAACTGCCACCTTTCACCATCTGTGCTAAGTGCTACAGATGGGTGCTGCAGACTTGCATAGCACAAGTGTGATGTAACTTTGAATGATATGTTGAAGGAAGCAGTAAGAAAAACAAACTCATTCCCGCCTCCGTGAGATGATGAACATGAAATGGTCTTAAAGTTTATAAAGTGCAGGTGCAAGATGCATAAAACTTTACATTCAAAATGAAAACTGTGTACACATAAAGGCAGGAACATGCATGCATATTGGACTTAAGTAATGCAATGACCTATAGCAGACCTCTTGGTGTTTTGTATTTCTCAATGAATGCACTGACACTGTTTACCAACCTAAATAGGGGTGGGCAAAAATATCGATACCGCAATATATTACAATACTTTGCCGCCCAATACAATATCGATTTTTCAACTCCATATATCGATATATCGCCGAAGAGCGACTCTGCTGTGCGGCGAGTGTATTTGTGTAGTAGAGAGAGTGGCAAAATGTCTTTGCAAAATGGATGGCAAGTTAACAACACCTCCGCAATTTAAAGTTGACGTTTGGAGGCACTTTGGCTTCAAAGTTAAGAGAGATAGCAAGAACAACGAGCTGGACAAAGAGACTATTACTGCCCGGAAATTTCATGGGAATTAATAAAATGGAGAGGCTGTTTTGAATGAAATAGTTTTGACTCAATATGTCCTCTGATCAATATCATCTGATGTACATATACAGGTACTTGTGTTTTCATCTTTATTTATATCGCAATATTGTGATATTGTGATACGCATCGTATCGTGACCAAAGTATTGTGATACGTTTCGTATCGTGAGGTTCTTGCCAATACCCACCCCTAAACCTAAACGATGTAATATGAACCAACTAAACATAATCAGAACCCAAACAAAATCAAAATGGAGTGCCCAAAAAAGGTACCAGCCTTCCAGGTGGCAGAGAGAGAGAGCCATATTGGAATCACCTGGCTTATAAAGGCTTTAAACAGGTGCCACCAATCCCTCAGCGAGGTGGGCGGGGCCAGACCATCAGGAAGGATCTGAAAAGAGGAGCAGGGAAGAGGGAAACGGGACAACACAGATACTGACCTAGGGCCGTCACACTTTACGTCTACTCAAGTAGGCCTACTTGTTTTTGCAAAGTAACAGTTCTTATAGTTGAGTGCAGTGTTTGGCTACTCTACACACTTCTTCCCCCACTGTATCTGCAAAATAAACCAAAAGCGCTGAATAAGTCAGCTGACTGTGCAGGAGACACTTCAGTATTGGAACAACAAACGTGCATGGCCTACATTAAAACACACACAGCAAGTTTCCATCATATATATTTTTTTCAAACTATAAAAGTGTGTAAAAGAGTGTCAGGAGAGTTTTAACTCTCAAACAAGGCATGCTGGAAAGTCTGATAATATCAATCAACCCACGCCTCTCCCTTACAGAAACTTAAAATAGAAAGTTATCTGTGCTTAACTGAATGCAAGTGCAAGTGGGAGTGCTAGTGCAAACAACTAATTTGATTCAGCAATGTAATTATAAATGACCACTCAAAAGTTTATGTAATACAACATCTGGGTTTACAGTATAATGACAGCAACAAATAAATAAATACACAAATGCGAATACGCTGCCACTGCCAACTGTAAACTGGCACACCGGAAATGACTTATTGTTAAGCCAAATAAGCCCTAGGCTTGACAAAAATGGGCATTTTTCAATGGGTTTTTGGTTTGATCCCTGGAATAAGGTATGTGGTTAACAACAGTTAAACAACAGTTAGATTTCACAGTGTCATAGGAACATGGTAAAATGCCCTTCTTTGTATCGTTATTTCTGGTGAGATCCGAAAAAAAAAAAATCTTTGCAACAGCGAGCAATTGAAAGGTCATACACCTTCCCTGAGCAAAGATTAGGACAATAAAACATGCATTTACCACAAGAAATGTTATCAAAACACATTTTTAAGCAGAAGCTATGACAGAACAATAGAAAAGAATGGGCAGGAAAAAACACATCACACATTTTTTGAGCCATTATTGTAAAGCTATTATGTTTAGTGTTGTGTGTTGAAGTAGGAATACGTCTGATCTGAGAATGGGTTTCAATTAATGTCAGTCAGCTAAGTAGCTGATAAAACTATTAGTAGTGGTAGCAGTAGTAGTAATAGTAGCACCAATAGTACTATTAATGGCACGACAGATGAGCTTTTCCCTGCATGTTCCTTTCAATCAAATGCAGCCTCAGCAGGCCTTGCAGGCTAAAACCTTGACTGGCCATTGAACAAAGTTGTGAGGCAACACAAAGAAGTACATTTGAATTAATCCAACATGCGCTGCTCTCCAATTAATTTCCACTGACCCTTTGTGAAGAATGACTGAATAATTAAATTAGGAGTTTGCCTGGTTTTTTGCTTAAAATTCCTGCTGCACATTTATAAACTGAGCCAGAGTGCAGGCTGGGGAGAGAAAACAGAGCAGAACATCCTAAAATAGAATTTAGCAGAACAAAACATGGGGCAGAAAATGTGACCATTATTCATTCAGAGTATGATTCTGAATGGCTGCTGAGCTGCAGGATGGCAAAGCCAAATATACACATGGTGTGTGAGCCTTGGCAGCCGTTGTGTATGTTATATGTTGACCTTTCTGAGGAATGATGTGTTTTGATGAAGTGAAATGAGGTTAGGTAGAGAAAACAAGCCTGCCTGCCCTAAGTGTTTACACAGACTGAAGCACACAGGCCAGCAGTCTGTTCATGCATTAAAACCCCTTCCTGTAACAATCAGCACTACTTTACCCTCGTCCGCTGAAGACACGCTGCCGACCTAAGCAGCCTGTTTTCTACCTGGAACCTCAAGCTTTTCATTTCAGCACCCGTGTTAATGGGTAAGAGCAGCCACACAGCCCACATGAGTAGCACCTCATCCAGAGATTCTGTACGCTTTTATGTGGTATATATGTTTCAGTATTTTTCTGTTGTGGTCTTTTTATCTCCCTCTGAAAAAAACAAAAGAGAAATCACAAAAACATAGAATCAGAGGTCCTTATGAGACTCCATAAGAAATGCATGTGGCTAGTTTCTGGCCCACTTGTGGAAGCTTGGGGTAGGAAAACATTTAAACATTAAACATTTAAGTAGCATGGCATCAAATATGAAAAATCAAATGATAACAATTTTTCATCATGAATATATTTCAGGAAAACGACCTCATCGGGTCCACCGGGTCATTTTTGCCATCTGCGGGCTGCTGTAGCAGGAACTAATACAGAAGCAGTTTTAGACTGAATGATTGGTGTGGTCTTATCCATGAGGACTGAGTACTCACATAATAATTTAGTAGTGACTACTGAGTAGTCATTGGTCAGAATGGGAGTATGTTGACAGGTGTGACACTTGTCAAAAGATGGTCTCAAGCAAGTTTTTTTTATGGGTTTAAAATAAAACAAATGTCACTCTTGTGCAGTGTTACAGTTACATTGTCCACCTAGATCCACCTGAAGTAGTTGCTACAGCCTGTGGGCAAGTCATGTTTATCTAGATAGCACCACATAATTCAAAGTGCTTTACAGGGGCACAGAAATCCATAGACAATAAAAACAATGAGGAAAGGTTTGAAATTGCATTTTGAAGTCAATAACAACAAAAGCAATTCAGTAGATAGTCACTGATTAAAAAGGGGTTATGTACTGTATATTTATTACTTATATACTAAGCCTTATATAATAAACAGCAATATTTTAAGCCCTGATCTGAATGACCAGGTATTCAGGAAGCATGTACCACAGGGTGGGAGCATAGAAACTAAAAGCCGTACTTCAGCTTGCTTAATAGTGCATTAAGCACTAAAACAGTGAACATACATTGTCACGGAGGTCACATTTATATGCAGGACTGATAAAAACAAATGTAAACGTGATATAAATGGTAATAACTTCAGTAATGTTTTTGGCCCCGTCTACTTTTACGTCTTGGGGCCACTTCAAAACAGCTTAAATACGTTGTTAAACATCTCTTTATTTATGCACCTCGCTACAGGGATTGACACGTCCGGGTGATGTCGTCTAATATGCATTGGCATGTTCAGTGTGTTTCCACTCACACACAACTGTCAAACACCTTGTTCATCAAATCCCAACACATGCTCATCAAATCCTGTGTATGACTGCGTGAACTGAACTGTCGCAAATTCAACAATCAGTCTTTATGTTTCATTTCTGTCACACACACACACACACACACACACACACACACACACACACACACACACACACACACACACTTATTACACACTGGTACTTAAATTATTAGAAACAAATATGTTTTGTTCCTGTTGTTAATTAATCTACATCTTGTCTGAAAATATAAAAAGGAGTGACATTTAACCGGAAGACATTATTATTAGGCCTCAATAGGTAATTTATGAATACAACTTTTAAAATGAAAATTGTTTACTTGATTATTGATTCTGTTGATGTAATTTTCAGTAATTAGCAAGGTTGCTAACTATAAAAACAATTTAAAAAGACATTTGACACTGAAATGATTGATAGTGCATTTAGAAAGAAATGTATTTTCAGACGCTGGACAAAAATTAGCAAGAAATTAAGGTGCAACAACTCAACTTTGATTTAGTGTAATTTAGCATGATCAGCAGAAGTTAAGCAGAGACCAGTTGGAAGTTTCCTTGAAATGTATTAAAGTCATTACCAGCTCTTTATTATCTTCTTATTGGAAAAATGCCGAATCTTATTGTTCAATTGTGCCAGGGTGATTTTCAGTACATTGTGAGGCAATTATTGTGGCAATTGGCAGGTTATTCTAAGAAATGTCAAATATGGAACTTGGTAAATTACCACCTACTGAACATGAAGTTTGCAGACCTGTGAAATCTGTTACTGTTTTCACTTGTCATCTCAGCATCTACTTGGTAAAGACATTCATGGCTCGCAGACATTTACCCTACTGACTTTCCATCTTGCAACACTCGCAGATTTCGATTTGTGGTTTGAAATTCAATGTCAGATGAAGTGTCCTGAAATTTGGTCCACCAGGATAATTTCTAACTCTGCCAATCCTCCAACTTTTACCATCGTCGTCAGGTAAACGTGTTGATTTGTCCAATTCTATAGTTTTACGGTCGAACGCCTGCAAAATTAACAACATTCTCACACTACTCAGAACTACTTCAGTTTGATATAATCAAATTGATAATTCATTCAACGGTGGGTTGGACTGATCAATTAATTGTTCATCAAAAAATATAGTCCTTAAGTACTAAGTACATGTTACTTAGTAAGGTGACTTGTTACTTCCAGTCAGTGTGTGTGTGTGAGTGTGTGTACTTTTTTGTTTAACACTTCTTGAATCTTAATCTGTGCAGATGCACACTCACTGCTCTTAGGAGGTATGCGTGCTCAGAGTTGGAGTGTGTGTGTGTGTGTGTGTGTGTTTGTGTGAGTGTGTGAGAGAGAGAGAGAGAGAGAGAGAGAGAGAGAGAGAGAGAGCGAGAGAGACGTTGTCTTAGCGTGATTATGCAAATGTAATTAGAGTCTCTTTATCTGTTCAAAGGCACCAGGATGAAAGCGAGGCAGACTTGACCTGCTACACATCCCATCTTCTGTCCTGTGTTCGGCACAAGAATACCAATGTTCCTGCATTAACCCAGAGAGACAGCGGGTGAGCACTGCAAAAAAAAAAAAGAAAGAGGCAGTGTTGAGTTAGCGGCATAATAATGGAAGGCAGCATGGGAGTGTGTGGGTTGAAGAGAGAAAAAGGACGCTAAATTTTGGAGTCAAATCAATATCAGAGATGTAAAGAGTATATTAATGGGCGATAGATATGTTGTGCATGTCTGTTAGAAATGTCACATACCATCAGAGAGGGCTTTCAGTGTCGTGATGAACTGAACTCAACCTCGCTGCTTCTGCTCTTTGATTTTTTTCATGTCCTTCAGCTTCTTCATAGTCTCCCAGCCGGAAAAAAAAACAAAAAACCTAAAATTTGCATCTTAATGCCTAAAGAGGTTTGTGTCATAATGTGATGCAAGCAGTCTGGCTACAAAACTCATGAATTACTGCTCACATCCCGAAGTTCTTCAGTGATTCACTTACAGCAGTTTTCTCATATTGTCTCCATCCGCATGGAACAAACAACAAGATATTGACCATGTCAGACACGTTCTCGCCTATCTGAAATACTCTTGCTTTGGTTTAGGCAAGGGGTAGAGCGTGAATTCAACAAGCATGAGGAGGAGGAGGAGCACTCATCTGCATAATCATTGTTTGTGTGTTTTTATATCAAGCGAGCCGACAGAGAGCCCGACTCCAGCAGGATGAGGGAAGGTGGACCCCGTGTTTTCTCATCTTTGACGCTTGATGCTCACACACACAGTCGAAATAGATGGACAGTGTTTACCTGATGTTGAACTTTAATGTGGAGATTCTGCCCATATTACCATCTCCATTTTGTTGCTGATGTTACATACACCCTGACGCAAGTTTAGGATTATTCCCTTGTTGCGTACTTCTTTGAATGAGCCTTTAATTAGTTCTTGACGCTGATTGCTAGCGTATTCATTGGGTCGTCCCCGTCTCACTGAGTCACATATAGTATTAGAATTCACAGCCAACGAGAAACAATCCGTTTATTCGGATAAACACTGAATTTCTCTGTTGTTTTTGTTTTCTGTTCCCACAAGCTGCAATCTGTGCTGCTCTCTCACTGTCCACTCTCTATAGCTTCCTCCTCCTCCTCCTCCTCCTCCTCCTCCTCATCCTCCTCTCTTTTCATTCAGTCTGCCTCCTGATGGGCCACGGGCTTCTGGGAACATCTACCTCTGCTGACTCCTACCCCATAAACATATTGATGCATATGGATTGTCATACCCTGGGCTCTGCTGGATCATTGCTCTCTGTTTTACTATTTCCTTATTTCTGTACAATTTGATGCTCTTCAATCTGATCTTCTCTGTTTTACTGCTAATTATCTTGTGTGGCCTGCCCTCTGCCAGGTCACCACGGTTGACAGGAGGTCGTGCGGCCCGGGCACCACTTGGCAATGCCTAGGCCTGCTCAGTCGTCTTGTGGATCCACACACTTTGCATGTGTTACATAATTTGTATCAGATATTCTGTCAATGTAATTTTGTAAACTGTGATTTTGTTGTTCTGTACACGCGACATCTACTTACTGTCTGTCCATCCTGAGAGAGGAATCCCTCCTCTGTGGCTCCTCCTGAAGTTTCTTTTTTTTCCCCCTGTTGAAAATGTGTTTTCCTCAATATGGCAGGTTTTTCCTCATTCAGATTGAGGGTCTAAGGACAGAGGATGCCGTTCACTGTACAGACTGTAATGATTGTAATTTAGATTTTGGGCTATATAAGCATTGATTTGAAAATGATTTGATTATTCATTATACATTCTTGTGTTTGGGATACTGAGAAAAAAATAACCTGGAGTTAGTCTCTGCTGACTGTCTAGGTTCAATTTAAGTTGGCCGACAAGGGAAAATGCTCTGCATCCCTAAAAGGGACTTCATGCTTCAGCTTCCCAGGAGCAGCGTACTGAGTGGATGGCATCAAAAGAGCCACTGTGCAAGGATGTGCACTTTTGTGCAGGAGGAGACTGACCTGCACTGTGAAGGCGCAGCACAAACAGAATAAAACATTGTAAATGCCTGAAGTAGGGACTTGAGCTTAAATTATAGGTGAACAGTTATGGACTGTTTGATATTTAGAATGATACAGAGCTCTTGCGTCTGATATTGGATTAGGCCTGTATGATCTACTGAGTGCCATGCTAGTATTTGCTGGTTTTGACGCAACTTGTTACCTTGTTGAGAAAAGTATGCGTACACATAACACAAATTTGACTTAGTTTTCGAGTTTTTATTATATCATTTTCATATCCTCATTTTGTGAGTAGCCTAGCATAGCATGTACTTCAACTAGCATTTTGTGTTACAACCATGTACAATGATGAATAAAGAAACCTTGTACCTTGCAATCGAACAGAGGGCAAATCTTTCTTATTGGCTGATTTGATGATTCTAGTGTTCATTTTAAGGCCATTATGATATATTCATGAATCCTAAAAGGTTCCTGGGTTTATAGAGGGCCACTCTATGATATGCTGGCTCCCTACATTTGCACTTTGCCATCAAATCTTGGGGAACCCCTTTTGTAGTCTCCAACTCTATTAATTTCGATTGGAGTATAAATGTAAATTCAACAGTTTTAAAAAAAGAATATTCTCTCCAGATAAATAACAATCAAACAGATAATTTGTTACCTAGTACTATTAAAGCTGTTTCCTTCCCTGTTAGCATTATCATCATAACAAACATGCCATGTTTGTATCTGAAACATTGTCTGTAAATTTGAGAGAGGTCGGATGTTTGAAGCTTTCACTGCAACTTACAAGTTCTGTGATGCAGCTGCAATCGACACATACAAAGAAAAATATGGACTCCTACTGGTTGACACAGCATGCAGAAATGCAAAGATACTCATTTGACATCTTGATGGCTGTAGTGGAGAGTGTCAAATGCTGGTGATGGTCATCAGTTGGGTTGAGATGTGGCCATTATATGTAATTCACAGAATTGTCATACTCAATCCAGCAGGCTTTCTAGTTTCCTACCTGTCTGACCTTTGAATTAAGCTGCAATATCCTTTACCATGGCTGTGTTAGCACCAATAGCAATGAACAGCTGACACAATGTATTTAAAATTCCTAAAGAATAAGTGTATTCAGGCAACACACAAAAGATATAGCTATAACCTGAGTCTTGTTCCAAAGTGTAAACCCACCATGACCTGTTTGCTTGTTGCAGACTAGGAGATGTTATCTTGTTCTCTGTGGACAAAATAATAATCTTAGGTCCTTCAGTACACATATATTGTTTCAAAGTTTCCAACGTATCCAAACTTATTTCTGACAGCATCATATGAAGCAAACGGCAGGGAATATTAATGCTTTCAGATATAGGAGGTTTTGAGGAAATAATGAAATCATCTTTCTTGGGAAGATTCACACTGAGGCTGTCTTAAAAAGGTGGGTTTTTCACCTCCAAGTTTATATTTAGCAGGACCTATGGTGGTTGTCACAGAATCAACACTCTGTTAACACAGTGCAAACTGGAGTGGTGATTAATTCTGAATTAGATTTTTTAAACCATTTTCCACGAACTATTATATAAATGCGTGTTGCAAATTATCATTAGGGTTCCCTGGATGTTCAAGACAAATTTAATCGCTATCGAGTAGAAAAAATAAGCAGTTGGTGAGGTTTAAAATACACAATATTCACAAAAACTTGATGAATTTGGTGTATATCTATAGGATTTTGCTTGGTATCTTGAATCTAACATATGTTTTTACATAAATGATTTCAAGAAAATCCATGACATGAACCAGCAAGGCCTCAATGAGTTAGTATGTTATGTGCTTCACTTTACAGACCTGGAAGCTTTGTTCATATTTCATTCAGTCAATGTTACATATGGAGCTCATTTAATCAGCCTTAATACTGCATTCAAATGACAAAATGAAGATATACTAGAAATCATTTTTTATTTTATTTAATTTTTCTATCTATCCATCATTTAGAGTCAAACAATTATCCAAACCTTCATGTCTTTGAGAGGAAGGGTGAGTACCCACAGGTAACCTATGCAAATAGGAAAGGACATGCAAATTCAAGAGACCCCAGCCAGGAATCAAACCCTGGACCCACTGCACAACCAGCCTTTTGTATTTTGTTTTTATTTGACATAATTGTATCTTTTCTTTTTCTTTTTTGCAGGCCTCCACATCCACAACTCCCTTCCAGCTCACAACAGTGGCACTGAAATGGGTGGCATCATTTCACTGCTGAGCGCCGTAGATGACTCATGCCTTATTTAACAAGAACGAACTCGGCTGGCAAAATAGATGAGGAGCTCTTGAGAAAATGAGCATAGAGGAAATGCAAAATGGAGGAGAGTCAGCGGGTTGTTATCCCCACCCCCTCCCTCTTCCTGGCTTTTGGCAGAAGGAGACAGTGGAGCTGGCACTCACACCTTGCAGGACGCTCTCTCTTCGAGGAGACTTCATTTTGTCCCCGCTGGATATGAGGCTACGGCCAAAATGACACGATGGGAAATTCAATGTGACAGCAGCAGCGGCAGCTAGCTTGGGGGGAGGAAGGGCAAGGAACGGGGATGCTGGTATGTATGGGGGTGGTGGTGTATGCATCACAGAGATTTGAGGACTGTGTCTGGGGGAGGAGGAGGAGGGGGCCTAGAGATTGTCATGTGTTTTGGACTGGATGATGCAAAAGTGTGAGATATTACCTGGTTTATATGCACATGTGTTTGGATGAGGTATAAAGAATATTTCATTAAATATAAGCAACTCACAACAATGTCTGTTCCACTTAATGTTAGTGTAGGCTATATTGCTTTTGAGTGTGTTCTGCACACACTTTGTCTGTCTCCCTGCTCATCTCCCATAACTCATCTAACTTGGCTGTGGTCAACCTTAGGTCTTGTCCCCAAAATGACCCCAATGGTCTCTCTGTCCTTCTACAGGAACATAAATGTTTAGGCATCTCCCACCATTTGGCATGCGGTCCAAACTCACAGCTGGAAAACAACTCCGAGACCCTTGGAGCTGTGAGCTGTGAGCTGTGAGAATGGGGAACAAAGAGGCAAAGCACAACCTAATACGTCACACAAGATACCATGTGCCTTTCAAACCCCAACCACAAGGAACCCACAAGTAACGAAGTGGCAGGGAAGCAGAGAGTTAAGATAATTGGAGAAAAATCCAGGTGAGATTGGGTCATCTAAGTCTTGTTTGGTTAGGCTGAAAAAGAAGAGTCGGAAAGAGAGTTGGGGAGGGAATTCAGACCTGGTATTAACATACACCCAAATGATCTAATCAGGAGTGAACAGCTTCAAGCCTGTCAGGTCACACCTGGTATTGACATGCGTCGCAACATATGTATCGAGTGACCGCTTGAGATTGGATCTTACTTTCCTGTTCTGTAAGCAAATAAAGTACATCCCTGGAAAAATAATGGATTTAATGTTTTATACACAACACAGCACCATGGACCTCCAACTAACTGGCCTCCAAGCACAAGCAACAAACCACTTGGACCTTATGGTCGCCTTTTTCATGTTCATATAGACTCAAATTGAAACTACTCAGATGCTTTGTACAATAAATATGACAAATGTTATCATGAACAGGTCATGGTCTATAGAATCCAAGGTGCTTCAAGGTGGGAGGGTAAACATTATCATGTTGAAATTTAGGCATGAGGCATGAATGGTTGTTGTTAGGGCAAGCCGTCATTCAAGGAAATAGGATTCAGAGGTGGTGCAGCAGTAACACGTGGTAGCCAGGTTTAGGGTTTACAATGACTTGAATTTATGCTTCTGACGTTGGATTACTCTTATATGGAACTTGTATATGGATTATTATTATTATTATTATTATTATTTATTTATTTATTTATTTATTTATTTTTCTCTGGTGATCCGTTTTCTAAGTCTGATCTCAGGTTTTTTTCTCTCCTGTGTTTATGACTGACTGGTGTAAAAAAGATGCCTAGTCATTTATTTATTTATTTATTTATTTATTTTTTATTTCTGTGTGTGGAACATCTTTTTTTTCATTATTATTAAGCTCATAGTGATCACTGTAAAGGGGATTGTGACCTGTAGTTTCCCCAGTAAACAGCTAGTCGTAGTCCCTCCTGATCAGTCGGCTGCTGCTCTTCTTGGATTATACTCCTCCTCCGGAACTGCTCTTCACTGCCGGAGAGTCTCTGTGAAAGATGCACAGGCTGGATATTGAAAATTAAAAAGACGCATAGTCTGTTCATGCCTGTACCAATAAAATCATAAAAGTGGGAACACTTGAATGAGAACGAGAACAACTACTTATGAAGGCTGTGTCGACAGTCCACAGACGTCATTTATAAACCTTGCTACTTCCAAAGCATGAACTGCTATGAATCCTTTATGTGAAAATGTGTGCAAATTTACGGATCCTTTGACCCATGTCTATGCACATTTCTGAGACAGAGGAAACTGCCGACACAGAGGTGGTAGATTGTAGAAATTAAACGTCAAAAGCATTAGCTTACACAATGTATCTCACATTTAATTCCGCTTCTTATCAAACCTCTAACTCTATAACTATGGATCAAAACACAAAATAAAAATTTAACACAGAATAAGCAATCAAGTGAAACACTAAAGTATCCCAAATATCCCTAGCTAATTTTGAATAGTGCATAATAATTATTCCATAAACATCTTTCAGTTGTAAAAATGTCAGCCAACTCGAATCTTAAATCAATATTTCTTCAGTCAGTGCTGTCTCATCTTCACATCCCCCTCCCTCAGAGCACAGCGCAGAGGGCCGGACTGTTTGATAACTATCTGATCAAATTATCATGATAGATGAGAGCAGCCACATGTCACTTGCCTTTCGCCAGAATGACCATGCCCCCCTTTAGGTGAAACAAAGGCTGTCGGCACCAGATTGAAAACAGAGAGCAGTATCCAAAAGCATTGTTGCATTGTTCGCGTCATGAAATCAAAAATTCCAAAGTTTACATTTTTATCTACGTCCTCAAAGAAAGAAGGACAGTAAGAATCTGTGACTTTGGGTCATCTACAGAGAGGATGATTATGGTCTTGGTCAAACATCTTGTCACAGTTTGGTTAATGATGTTACTGAGTGTGTAACATCATTAACCAATGATGTGTGATTGTGTCTGTAGACTGAAGTGAACCACTGCACATTTAGTACAGATTTTACTGTGAAAAAATAAGGCTTGACTATAAAACACCTGCTTTTAGAGTGGGGTTTGGTTTACCAGTCTGTCCACTTGCCAGGACCGCCAGGAACACAAGGTGTTTTAATGTTAATAATACACATAAATTGAGTCAACCCACCTTTTATAATGAACCTTGTAACAGCATGAAGTAACACTAGTTACACTGTCCACCCCCCCCTCAGATGGCAGAGAATGGTCGGGCACAAACGGCTGTTCTGCTTCAGCACAGCGATGTAATTAGATTACAATAAAGTGTCTTAACGACATAAAAGGTGATAGAGGACATAAATATTACCTGGACATTAAATAAGGTAGTTGTGTGTGTCATGTTTGCAAGCGTTAAAGGGCTGGGACTGAAAGGTCACTTGTCATCCACTATTTCTGTCATTTTGTCTTTATAGTAATGCTGAATGTAGATCAACTACAACATGACATGATGGTTTGCCTGTTTGGCCATCAGATTTGAGCTCCTGACTGTGGAAAATCATTAAGCAATCTTGTCATTGTTGTTGTTATTGTTGTTGTTATTATTATTGGTTTTATATAAAATTATTGGATTGCATTTACTGCCAGTCAAGAGGGGAATTGGTTTTCACCCAAAAGAGGGTGGGCATGACAGAAGGACAAAATACCCGGAAGAGCTGCTATTTAATGTAATAAAAGGTAACATCAAATAGCATTAAAGAATGAATGCTGTGCACTTTTCACCAATTACAATTGTATTTTTCATATAGTTGTTGTATGTGAAATGTTGTACTGGACATGACTGTGCTGTGCAGTGCAAAGCGCTCTGTGCAGCAGAAGCTCACGTGGAATATCCTCACCACAAGCACATAATGGATTGTATGATTCATGGAAGGCTGTAAATAAAGTCAGTGACAGCTCTCACAGAATCGTTACACTCCATATCGTCATTGTGAGTCCTGATCATGATGCAGGCCCGGTTCCCCCTAACTAGACTTCAATAAGTAAATATTGTTCATGTATCAAACTTATTTTCAAATGATATCCCAGACTGAGGGATACCACAGATTTCTGATCGCTGTAAACACAGAAATAAACTAAAAATGTGTGAAAAAGTGTGCATTATGGATGGATGGGCTGTTCATATGTGTGGGATGGCATGTGTGTAAAGTGCACATTTATGTGTATTATTTGCGTCAAATACATGCTTGCATTTTTGTGTGTGCTGTTGTTGAATTTCTTCTTGGTCTTTCCTCTGAGTGCAGACAGGAGTGGAAATCTGAGACAGAAACAGCTGAAAATCCCCCAGAACCTCCTCTGAAAGTTTCACAGTTACCATGCCACTTAATCAGACAGGAAGCACTATCGTGGCCACAACCCAGGGAGGGCTCTCATATGCTAAAAGGAAAACAGCGGAGGAGTCCAGGTCAACTATTTATACAATACTAATGGTTTTCGGAATAGAGGTGGAGAGTATTTTGAAGTGAACCCAAATCTGTCCTTGGAAAAAACCCAGTTCACCTGACTGCATGTACTGCCCTATAGATACCTGCTTTCTCCTCTGCTGCTGCTGTGTTTCTCTGTCTCTGTCTGCCCTTGGTGTAGATGTCATTATGATTGTGTTTTCGCAGGTTTACTGCTCGACTAGATAACTATCCAGTGACGGGGTTAGGCTCAGAGGAGTTACTGGAAAGAATGCATGGGAAGGATTAAGAAAGCTTTCTAAGGCTGACCATCTTTCCCTGGGCTTGACGAGGAGCTTATATGTGTCAGGCAGGAACTGGAATGATTTGTTGGCTTGTTTTGCGCTGCCTCAGACAGGTCATGCTGAAGGAATGCTCTCGAGAATAGGTGGCCATTTTAGTTATCTCTTCAAAGTGATCAGCAGGGGTCAGAGCAGAAAGAAACCTAAAGTTGTGTGGGTATGCATTTTGCCATTACCATTATAGGGTGTTAAAGTGAAACTCTTACCAAAATGCAACTTAGGCTTTTTTTGTGAATGTATATGAAGTGAAAAAACAATGTTGACCTTAAAGTTGAAAAAGGAGCCTCATATAAGAAACAGTACTAAAATCAAAAGCGGTCCGCCTTAACTCTCGTCCAAGTTACGTCGCATTCAGAGATCAACACTTCTCAGTTGCCATGACGGCGGCTAGCGGAACAAGCTACGGCTAAGGTGAGTTGTTCAAAAACTTTCTTTTTAGTAAACTGTGAACACAAACAATGTTCTCAATGCTCGTGTTCATGTGTAGAGACAATGGTGATACTACGAGCAAAGTTTCATGTTGTGTCGCGCCTTCTTGGTGTTTCAAAAATAGCACTAATTTGGCCCAAGCACTCCCATTGAAAATGAATTTGACCCGAAAATATGGTACATCTTAAAAGTGCCTCTTTCATCATAATTATGCTTTTACATGCAGGTTTGACTCATATACATTCACAAAAAAGCCTTAGTTGCATTTTGGCGAGAGTTTCACTTTAAAGCCTTTGACTGCAGTCAGAGCCCATACTGGGTGTATTGTAAACCTACCCTTTATCCCACATTGGACTGTCCTCAAAGATAGTCATGGCTGTTTTTTTTCTGTTATGTGTGGGCTTTGAATGTTTCTGTCACTCTCTTTTCCTTCCTCCCTTCTTTCTGAGGAGCCATACCTTTTCTCGGCCTCGCTGCTCCTTATAAGCTGACAGAATGCCACGCCTGTGCCAATGCCACTGGATGCCAGGCGAAGGCATGCCCCCCACAAGACAAACCAAACACCCACTGATCGTTAGGAAAAATTAGCTTAAACACACAGTAAAAATATGCAAACTGAAGTCAAAGGAGCTGTCAAGAAGTGACCAAAATATCAATGTACTGACATTTGATTTTGATGTTTTCTTTGTTTACTTGGCACACCAGGATGTTCTGCTAATCTCGACTCACAGTTTCTTGCATTATGTGAAAGTAATGCCTGCCCTATGATGATGCCCCTCTAGTCTTTGTACCAACTTCACCTTTACTTATAACATGGTAGAACATGATCAGAAGTGCTGATGCATATTGTAAATTATTTTGTACAACATTACGGCAAATATAACTTCATTAATGTCAGAGGTTTTTGTTGCTATGTTTGGGTTTTTTTGTTTTTTTTTCTACTACATACCAGCATAATAAATTGCCTGAGGCAAATCCCTGGAGGCAGGATGCCCAGACCATTCTATTTCTTGCTTACACAGTGTTTACCCGCAAAATATCTTTTTAGGAGAAAATACAGGCTGGATTAAGCCTTATTAGCTTTACAGAATTACAATCAAGCAACATCTGTTTCCCCAGTGTTACCTGCGGGTCTGACTGTTTCAGGAAACACAATTACTTCCATTCCATAATTAACATGCTATTCTCATAGAATATTATCTACCACGGCAAGTACAACAGCCCTCATTAAGAGTAAGTTGTTGTGTGCATATGCATAGTACTGATTGGGCAGCTGGCACAGGATCTGGTACTGAGGCTGGTGACAATGTAATGGTGGTTACTTTTTTCAGGTGTCATTTTAGTGGGTTTTCGTTCCGGTGTGAAAGGGTATATGTTGCCTTTTATTTATAATAACATGCCCTGGGTGAATACACTGTAGCTACTGGAATCTTTTATCCATGACTTTTTAGTTCCCATGGCGGTTTGATTACATGTCAATGTACAATTCTGGGTAAATCAAGTTATTTGTATGCAGGAAAAAAAGAAAAAAACATCAAACTGAGCTCTGACTGCACTACCAGGGCCCTTTACAGCAGATAATGCATATTGTTTTGGGATATTTTAGTTGGAAATGAAAGTTGAGAGATGGGCTAACTGTAGGGAGTGCACTGCAATAACTGGGAACACCACCTTTTATTGTCGGCATCGGGGGCACCTAATAAAGAGTTGAATATACAATCCTCCTCCTCAATGTAATTTTTTAGTATTAAATATAACCAGTTCACTTAGCCATTCATGTCCCAATGTATGCCACAAACTGTATTTAATAGATTTTATTTTAAATTATCACTGGTTTCATCATGAGCATTTTTAGGCAGACCCATCTTGGCATGCACCTGTGTGTTTGATTAGATCTCTTTGTGCGCTTGCCAGGTGATTCGTTAATTCAGTGATTAATGGAGTTATGTACTATGCAGATTCATCGTGATGATAACTTGGATTATTGGTTATTGTGCATTTATGTACATTCTTCCTACTGTTCAGTGCCTGATAACTGGATACAACTCCTTTTCACTGCACATGAGCAGGGTCCGCAGTCCACAAATCGGGCGTACACACACAGGATTGGTAGGGATCTGATTTTCTTCTGTTTATTATGTTCAGTGTTGTGTGCAGTATCACATTTGGATGGATCCACCACCCTCTGCTTTGTTTTGTCGTTTTGAATTTGCTATTATTTCAATGCTTAGTCAAACACTGGACGTCGAAATGACAAACTTCACGTGTATTCTCTGTACAGCAGCAGCACAGTCGCAACTTAACGTAGCAGGAGTCACATTTTACCTGACATGTCTGAGGAGCGTTGGCTGACAAGATGCTGGTGGAGGATTTGTTATCCGAGCCAAAGCAAATGTGCCTATTTGACAACATTTCAGATTTAAACCTAATGCTAACTGTGAGCCTGGTAATGAAGAAGAAGGAGTCGGTTACCTTGAGAGGCTGAATTGAGCAGCCTGCCACCTGCAGCTCTTTATCTAGCTACTTGTAAAAGTCAACTAATTTAATCACCAGTTAAATACTTTAGATGTTAAGTTGCAGCACGCGCACAAACCAGTACCTGCTCTGTTCTGACGCTTGATCAGGCAGGTTCGGCTATATTGGGCCTAGTGCTTCAACCAAAGTTGACAGGCAGCTCATTCAACAATGAAGGTCCTGCCTTATATTCTGTGCAAATACAATATCAAAAAAGGATCAGTTTTTGAGGCAGTTGAGGTGTGATTTCAGAAATTAAACACTTGGACACGTGGTATGAATGCCCACTGGAGACAAGTAACTGCTACAGACCACGATAACAGAAACATAATAGCTGCCTTATGACCCAAGGGGAACAAGAGCATAAGCACATCATGTCTTAATGGGCTTCAAACAGCAGCCCACCTCAGCATGGTTTTCTAAAATGGTGTAATGGTTTAACTGTTGCACTGACCCATCAAGTATCACTTAATACATCTTGAACACTGAATCGGAATCAAATTGACCCAAATCACTCCTTTGTGAGTTTGTTTGTCTCCAAAAAAAGTCCTCACAACAGAAAAAAGTAATCAAAATGTAGCAGAAAAATACATCTTGTCGCCACGTTAATCAAATAAATGAAATGCTGTTAAGTCAATCATTTATGTCGACAACACCGGAAGGGGATACTAGAGGTGTGACTTTTGAGTATGTAAACACATATCTGCTGTCTTAATACATTTAAATGATTCTGCCAGTTACAATCCCTTGCTGTGGTTTTTAGGGGTGTTCCAACAAGGGTACCTCACGATTCGATTCGATTGCGATTATGGGAGCTTCGATTCTTCGATTCTTCGATTATAACGACTGCCGATTCGATTCGATTATTGGTGCCACGATTCTTCGATTATTGCTATTTTTTATGCTTTTTTCCATACAAGATTGATTTT
>CAEMYA010000084.1:531175-572967 GCA_903131615.1 Diplodus sargus
CTTTGGAAAGTATTTTGTAATGGAGCCAACAGCCTGCAGTGACTTTGCAGTGCTTTGATGAATAGTAGCTGCTGCAGCTCAGCTCCACGCATCATCCCAGTGAATCTAACTCAAAGCAGTTCCTAACGTTCATATTAACACTGTGTTAACTACCAGCAACTCAGCTGCACACCTGCACATGTGCCTGTCATGGTCCTGTCATTTTAGGTTTGATTGTGTGTATGTTCATATGTGTTTTCTGGGTTTATTTGTGTCTTTTGCACTTTTTCCCACCACACCTGTCTGCTGTTTGTTTAATTAGCCCAGCCCTGTTACTTGAGTTCTTCCCCAGTCTACTTTCCCTCCACACCTGCACCGTTAGTCATTTCCTTCCTTCCCTCCCTCCAGTATTTTTCCATTTTTTCCTAGCATATGAGTCACTTCCCTGTTTCCAGTGTTTTCCGTTCATTTCCCTTACCTGTGTATCTCGGCCTCGCTCCGCCTGCACCTCACCCCCTCGATGGTTTAAGTTGTATTTAAGCCTGTGTTGTTCCCTCAGTCTTTGTTGCACTGTCCTCATTTCACATCTGTTGTCATCTCCCCTTGCCCTGTGTTCCTGTGTATTTTCCCCTAGGATCCATGGTTTGTTCTCTGTTTTGATTTAGCTGTTTTCTGGATTCTCTGAACTTCCCAGCTTTTTGTTACATGCATCTTTGCTTATCTCCTTTTGTATTATTTGGTCTGGTTTAAGATTTCATTAAAGCTTGCTTTTTGTTGTGAATCTGCCTGCATCCATGTCTGCACTTGGGTAAAGTTTTTGCATCCCTGACAACACCTTCAAGAAGTTTCATTCATGTTGTCAACTGCATCTTGACCAGAAAGTCCCTGTCATCCTAAAATAAAACCTTAGGCCAAAGCATGCTAAGATTCTCTCCCATTCTTTCCAGTATGAAAATGTATCTAATGTATGTAATCTATCACACCAGATTAAATCACAATTTAAAGAATAATTCAATCACGAGCCAACATTTGGCTCAGTTGGTGTAATGTAATCAGAAATCAGAATTTCCTTTATTCGTCCCGCAAACTCGAAATGAGTTCTAGAGCATTTCTACACATTTCCAGAGCAAAGTCTAATTTCCTTAATGCCCTCACCATTATTTGAGTCGATCAAATAGTTTGACTTTAAAAGAAAAAAAATGTAAATATTTAATTGATAGTAATGCATTCCAAGGCATCTAGTCTGTATTTCAGAAGCATTAAGACTTATTACAATATGTTTTTGTCAAAGATGGAGAAATGTGAGAGCTCGGGTTGAAATATGAGCGACAGCGAGGACTAAACTGAGAGGTCGTGCTACTGATCAAACACATTATAACTGACTAAGAAAGAAATCAGTTAAAAACATTTTTTTCCCCAGGTTCTTTGTAGGCATTAATCCAAAGTAAAGCTTTTTTGTTACTTAAGGAAGTTAAGGAAGGGGACAGCATGGGTCTGGTATACATTTACCATTATCAGGGACACATTGTAATCTTAATTAAATTCACAGCAGTTCACTGCATAATGCCTCTAAACAATTTACATTTAGGGCATTTAGCAGAAGCTTTTGTAAAAAGCGACTTACATTTTTATTCATACACTGATGGCGGTGGCTGCCATGCAAGGTGCTGACCAGCACATCAGGAGCAGTTTGGGGTTCATTATCTTGCCCAAGGACACTGTGATGCAGACCAGGGTAATCGAACCAGCAACCTTCTGATAACAACACACTGGCTCTACCCCCTGAGCCACAGACTCCCCTCACTCAATGTTAATACATTTAATTGTATATTGTTTTACAGTTTTAAAAATTGCACAGTACTTTGGGTGCAACTTGCCTGCAAAGTCACTTATAACTTTAAAAATCATTGTCACACCCGCCATTGAACTACTACATACCAAGAGAGAAATACGTTATTTCATAAATAACTTATGGTAATGCAGGATGTCATTGTTGTCAAGTTTGAGTCCCTGTTACTAATACTGTACTCTGTGGGTACCCGGTACCCTTATAATTTACTTCCTTTTCCTCTAATATACCTAAGCGTTACTCCTTTGTTCCCCTGTACCTAAATTTAAGTAACAGAAGGAACCAGTAAGCACTGTGTACATATTTATTCAACCAAGGAAATTACACTGTAAGTTGCAAATTATTACATGGTAAATTCTGGGAAAACATGAAGTATTAGGAATGTAGCAATTCACCGATATGAATTGGAAACAGGTTTTCCAGATAAATATACAACTATGCGGACCTCTAGATTGATCATAATGTACTGTGAATCAGTCTATGGCCTGATTTTAGAATTATCAATCAATTCTCACAGTGTCTCACCAGCTTTAAACTCTTGTTAAAGTTCAAAACAATGCCAACAAGTTTTAGAATGCACGATCAAATCTAAAATGTAAAGCTTGGAAGAGATTTGGAGAGAAGGTGTGAAAAGTACCTGGCACCTGGCCCCTTGATTGGTCAGATCTGCTCTATACCGATTGGTCAGATCTGGTGTCTATTGCACCCTGTTGCTATGATGGGCATTCATCTAGTTCAGAGAAAAGAAGCAACTAGATGAAGAAAAAGGCTCACAGGATAAAGGCAAGGTTTGTTATCATGATGTGGGGTGGAGGGGGAGCTAATGCCGAATCTTTAGCTAGCTTATGTGTTTGCTGCCTAATTATAGCAGGTCCAGCGCGTTGGCATTTTATTTGTGAGGGAGGGTGTGTTGTTAGGCAGATGTTGTCATATCTGCTGTATCCTCGTCTAGACGGTGCTGCTGTTCCGTCATAGACCTCCTCTGCTGTTCAATATTTGCCACATTACTTTAGGATTATTTTGATGATTAATTTATCAATTTTTGTGTTCTCAGTTTATAGGTCTCTAATGTGAAGTGTGCTAAACAACACACATTATACATATTAGGCCTATTGTGGATTATTATGGACTAATGTGGCGGTGAATTATTGCTCTGAGTGGATTATTATTAACTCTGCTGAGCTAGTTACGTCTTTCTTTACCACATTTATTAGAATATTTATTGTGACAATATTATTCGCACAAATTTGCCTACATTCCTACAGTTTAGTTATGTTTTTGATGTTTTACTTTGTTTTTACTTTTTGAATTTACAATGATTAATAGAGCAAAATACTACATTTTTAAAGTAAAAGTTTGTCTGGTTACTGCATAAACACGATACATTGCTGTTTGCATGTATATTTCTGTAAAATAATTCCTATATACTACTGTATATTTACTGCAAGTATTCACCAGTGATTTACTGCAGATTTACAGTAATAGTTTCTACAGTGTTATAATGCATTACGAGTTTTTTTTTATTTTCTAAATACTGCCGTGTAATTCATTATGAACCTGTACTGTGTGTAAAGAACACAGATCATTACTCAACATTAAATCTTGACCGATCCTTTCAGTGTGCAGGGAGATTTAAATAATCAATGAATTTAAGCTGCAATGCCTCATGAGTCAATATGCACAGTGTTGGGGATTGCACTTATTGTTCCTGCGGCAGGTAATGTAACATTTTCCTCATGAATGATGTACTATTTCACCCACCAGCAATTCATCCGCTATAAATCAGAATGTTAATTTTTATGACCTGGACCGCCCAATGCGCAGACTGTCCGCGGTGCCCACGAATATATAACTGTGATCAATACTGTGGAAATACTTATAAAATTAGATTATGATTAGCATGATTTATGGATTAAATGAAATAAAGATCTTTTTTCTTTCACAAGTATCCTTACCCGCTCACTCTGTGCCTTGGATTATAATCAATCCATTACTTTTCTCCAGTTTAAAGATCTTTAAAGAAACTCATTTTAGGTGGAAAGTCACTTTTTTTCAAAGGCTCACCTCTGCAGAAACTCTAGTAGCTCTAGGGATCTGTATCCGGACTACAGTTTGTTTGCACAAGTTCATTTCCAGTGCTAATGCTCACAATATTCCATCACTCATCGGACACAGTGATCGGGATATGGTGCACCTGCTGCTCTACACACTCATTTTCCTTTTCTTTGTGAGCCCCCAGCCTCAGATTTCAAACCATGCGTATAAGTAAGGCTCCACTAAGGAAGGTGTCTGTATAATTGATAATCAGTTTTAACCACAGGCAGCAAAATGCCATCAACACCAAAATGAAATTGTTGTTTTTCGACAAAATTATTTAGTGTTGTGATGTGTATAATTTAAAATTCATTGCAATTTATTTAGTAGCCCAGAGGTGTTAGCGTAGCATGATGCAATCCCCCCTCCCTTTTGTAATAATGTTTAACAGTAATTTTACTTTAGTATGATACTGGATATAGTACTCTTTCCATCCCCACTTTTCTGCCCCTTGCTTTCTGCCTCATTCTTGCTGATTTCATATTCCTCTTATTTCAGTAGCGCTCTGTATGTGGAGGCCAGGCTCTGTGCCCAGATAGCAAAAGACATTAATTCAATGTTGGATTTTGGTCAGATTGGTTATTTTTGGTTGAGACTGAAAAATCTATGTTGATTCAGTGTTTAATTAAAGTTACCATTTCAACGTTTGAAAAACTGTGGTTAAATCAATGTAGTATATATGATGATTTTTCAATGTTGAAATGCCCTACAATGAATCAACGTTGTTTCAATGGTGCTGATGGGGTGTGGAGAGGAGAGGGGGAACAGGGGGCTCACGAGACCAGCGAGATCTCACAGGACTTCAGCTCAAACTGTGGCCCCTTTAAGATAGAAAACCCAGATAGCAAAACGTGATTGAATCAACACTGAGATATTGTCAGGTTGAGGATTGTAATCAACATTGATGTCAGGTATTGAAATATACATTGAAAGTGCTCGCTGATCAACATTGAAATAACGTTGAATTTCCAATGAATTCTAACAAAGAATCAGCCTTGATTCAACTATGATATGATCAACACTGAAAGATTGTAGAACTGAATTTACATTGATGTCAGATATTGAAATATACATTGCAAGTGCTCGCTATGATCAACATTGAAATAACGTTGAATTTCCAATGAATTCTAACAAAGAAACAGCCTTGATTCAACTATGATATGATCAACATTGAAAGACTGTAGAACTGAATCAACATTGAATCAACTATCTATCTTCCTGAGACCCAGGAAAAGAAACTTTTTTTAATTACTATTTTTTTTATATAAATTTAGTGTTGGTGTGGTCAAAAATATATTGCAAAAAAAAATGTTTAAACTTAATTTAAGCATGTTGTCTGTTTTTGTTCATAGAACATGCAGTAAAGCAGCTGTTCTCAACCTTGGTTTCTTAAAAAGAATTGAAATAGCCAATGTAGTGGGTTTTTTAATGAGGCATATTAAAAACATACCAAGGAAGGTTGAAAAGTGTTGAAATTGTAGAGACTTGTCCTGGTTAAGGTAATTTATTTTGCCCTGCCTAGTGCATTAAATTTGAGTTGTTTTTTTAAATCATTCTCTGTGTGTCGAGTCTTGCATTTGAGTCCCTGCCACTGATCCCTGCCAGAAATGGCTCTTTAAAGATAACCTTGTTTCAGGGTGCGCCGGTAATCGAGTGGTTAGAGCGCATGCCACGAACGCAATGGACCCTGGTGCGAATCTGGTAGAGGACCTGTACTGGACATGTCACTCACCCCCAATGTGTTTCAGTGTGTGTGTATATATATATATATATATATATATATATATATATATATATATACAGTCTTTCAATGTTGATCATATCAAGGTTGATTCATTGTCAGAATTCAATGTTGATCATATCATAGTTGAATAAAGGTTGATTCATCGTCAGAATTGGTTGGAAATTCAATGTTGATCATAGCGAGCACTTTCAATGTATATTTCAATGTTGATCACAATCATCAGCCCGACAATATCTCAATGTTGATTTAATCAAATTTTGCTATCTGGGTGTGCTCGTGTTTGTAAAACCGTCTTGACTTGACAACCTTGAACGTGAATGAAGAACTCTCTGAGCCCAATTAAGTCTCCTATTAGCATTTCATAAACAGTTTATGAGTTTCTTGTTGATTTGTTTAGCTGTCAATTAAAAAAAAAAGAATCAGTATACACAACATTTTGGTGCGTGGCATGATAAATCTCGCTGCAAAAATAAAATACAAAGTTACAAGGGAAACAAACTGTAAAATAAGTGAAGCATTTATATGTTCGCCTTTGGTTTTGAGTTGAGTTTTTAGAATTCCCACACAGTATATGTGGTACCTGAAGGCAGACCGAGGCAGGTTACAGGGGCAGCTTTTACAGAATGCCACTCCTGAAGCTGCTGAGTAAAATCCTCCCACACCTCCCCAGATTGATTTCTCTTGCTGATGTAGAAGCTCCAAGATGAATCCATATCCCTACCAAGGTGGGTGACATTGACTGACCAATAACTGATTTTTGATCAGGTCTGATACTGTAACAGCAAGCCAATGTACCAGTCTAGCTCTTAAGTGCTGAATCACCGGTGCTGACTTGTGCTAACTAGAGGCCTTTTCTTTTCAGGAGGTGTTTATATCACTCTGGTCCCTTAATCCCTACTGTTGGAGGTCATTGCCACATCGTTGCCCTGATAGTGTTGCCACAGAAAGCCTTGTCTCCAAGCCCTAATATGGTGCAGATGGGACTCAACTACCCACGTAAAAGAAAAAAACAAAAAACAAAAAAAACAAACAACCAAGAGTATAGCTGGTGAAAGCAACAGGAGGAACAGAGAGATTCAGGAGGCGGGTAGCATATGCAGCAAAACAGGAAGCTGTGAGAAGATGGAATGGGGAGGACAAATAAAGAGAAATCTACAGCCAGGGTCCTAGGAGAGGTTTACACGTTTGACTGAAGGGCTCCTCAGGATGCTGAAGGCCGCCTGGAGAAGAGCTCACATCTTGTTGTTGCCTCCCAGTTGTGTGGGCCTCAAACTACCAAAAAAGGGACTTCAATTAGGAGGCAAAAAGAAAAAAAACAGGAACTTGACAATCGCAGGGGTTTCTCTGCAGGGCTTGAGGGAGATAGTAAGAAGCTGTTTACTTCAACTGCAGTCACTGCCTTTGGTATGTAAATACCCTGCTGTTCTATCCCTGACCCCATCCTTGCTCTCTCACACACATACACACTTCAAATCCATTGCTGCACATTCTCTTCCTGCCTCTGCCACCTCCGAAGGGTGTCCAATTTACATTGTTGCATGGGGTGTTAAACATTTCAGAGTACATGCACAAGCAGATATGCTTTCGAGGTGGAAAAGGCTGAGTTTTCACACATTGCCTGTTTTTGAGGCTTTTCCCAGCCAGGCCATGAAATGGGATATTGTGTTGTGCCAAACTTTCTCTCTGTGTGAGTGTGTTACAGAGGCTGCAGCTTGATGCAACCACATAGTCTTGTGTTTCTACATCCAAATCTGCAAATGTGCCTTGGCAGGTCGATGTGAAAGTGTTACATGAAGATATTATATTTTCATCCTCAATTCAGGACTGTTAATATCATTAGTCTGCCACCATGTGTTGACTCCCCCAATAGCTACACTATAGCTTATCCGTGTGCTCAGTAATGACTCTGCCTTTTAATGTCTTTTGGAAAATGCAGAAGCCTGCTGTATTAACCCCTGTCTCCCCCACTTATAAGATCCGTTTTCACATAATTAGGGGAAAATTGAATGTTAATTTAATAACCTCATTATTGCTGGAGTCAGTATATACCATTATGAAAGGCTGCTTGCACTACAAATGTTTTTATTTGGAGGTATTCCTAAATAAACCTAAAGGTATGTAAAAGAGTATTATCTTCCCCCTGAAAAGTTTTGCGTGCCTTTATCCACCTTGAAAAATGCTGGCTCAAATTGGATTGTTACTAAAATAAGACATTTGCAAAATAGAAAAAAGCGCATCATCTTTTTTTTGTTTCACTAATAAGAAGCTTCTGTGCATAAATCCATGCTTAATGAACTCTACATCAGTAATTGTCTGTTTAATAGATGAGCCCAGCCTAGCTCTCTTGCTGTTATCATGTTCCCTCCAAAAGGTAAAATGTATTTTTTTAATTCAAATTTTAAAAAAAGAATGTAACATGTTCTTCCCCAATAATGCGTCAGAATGTTTTATGATGCAGATCAATGTTATAAATTGAGTCCAGACCACCCTCACAGGCCAGATGAAGCAGGTTGGCTGAGTTTTGAGACTTACCTGCTAATAATACTACTTTTTAAAATGAATACACTTTTATGTTTGCTTATTTAGTCATTATTTTATTAATATATTAATACATTAATTAATTAATTAATAATATATATATATTATTATTATTTTTTTCATGGACAAGAAAGCAGTTTAAAAAAAGGCTGAAAGAGACATTTTGTTCATTGATTTTATTTTCCCATCCAATTGAGATTGTCTAAACACAGTACAGTATTTTCATTACATATGGGTGTTATATATGGTTAATGCCAATGGCTGTGGGAAAATAATAAGCCTAAAATGGCATTAAAACTGTTTTTTTCATAATATGCCTAGCCAGTTTCAAACCATTGAATGTGTTAATTTTTTTATTCACCGAGTAGTTGCTGTTCAGTGTCTTCATGTACATTTGTGTGTGCACATCTTGGCAAACATCCACGTATTCAGCCTCACTCCAAAACCAATGATTTCTTCTTTACACTTTCACAAATCCCCCAAGGTTTGTATAATTATTTCTTTGGCTTTAGTGACGGGAGGCCATCTATGCTGGGGCCACAGTGAATGCAGACATTCACATGAAGCTGAGCGAGGAGGAAGAAAAAAAACACACATCTAGACAGGCAGAATAGGATCAAGCTCACCGACTGCTTTCTCCCTTCAGCTTCATCCCTGCTATTCCGCAGCACTGAGCGCTGCTTTCTGTGGCCTTATCTTCTCAGCCGCTTGCACCTCGCTGAAATCTCAAATCCCAGCCATACCTAGAGGCAAGGCAGCCCGTGCTAAAGCGCTAATGCTGCACGCCATTCAACAATGGTTTCCTAGCAACCTCCTCTTCTACTTTCTGAATAAAAAACTGTTTCTGCGGCTGTTAATTAGTATGTGGCTCAGCTCAAATGTGTGCAGGAGTGTTTGTGTGTGTGTGTGCAGTTGCTGTTGTACATAATGTTATGGGTGTGTTTGTGTACTCGGCCTGCGTAACAGGTGTAGTAATGAAGTGGTTATGTAAAAAACAGTTTATATGCGAAAAACAGTACACTTAATCCAAGTCTGAAAGTCAAGTTCAGAGGAATATTCTATCACTGGTTAGGTGTATTTCTAGTGGGGTGAAGGTGCATTGTAAATGCATTCAAAAATGCAAAGCATATTGAAGGAATACAATCGCTATGAGCACCTAAACAGCACACATATATACACATATATACATATCTCGGCCTTCCGACACAGTTGCGTCGGGAGGCCGAGAAGAGTTGGGGAGCAGAGCTGCTGATCAGCTGTTCAGAGCCAGCCAGCTCTGGAGGAGAAAGTCGGGTGCAGAGCCAGACCTTCTGGAAAAATATACACTGATGTACTTATGGATGGGAGGAGACTCAAGGAGGATAGTCTTTTACTGGGGGAATGGTGGCTTCCGACTGGACATATCACTATATGCACTAACCAGTCATCAGCAGGCACTAAGGCAGTTTGCTTGATACTAGCGAAAGCATAGTTTTTTGTACGTAGTACAAATGTGAAACGTGTCTCCGCAACGTTATCATGCGGTGAGATAAAGGCAGAGTTCTGCCCTTTTCAAAAGACCGTACAGTGGCTCTCAATGCATCATGGATACCAGTGCATGTAAGGTGCATCAAAACTGTTATGCCCATTTGTTCCTGTATAAACAGCGGGAGAGCATTCCAGGAAAAATACAAAACAAAAAAAACAACAAAAAAAACACACACACAACAAACATGTCAGCTACTCTGTCTTGAAATATCCCTTTCAATACACCTCCATTCCATTCAGTCTGCTCAGCAGTGTTTGGTTATCATCTTCCTCCATCAAGTTCACAAAGCTCCTGTGGAATGCCCTGAGGTCAAGGGTCATCATGAAGCAAGATTAATGTGTGTTGTTTTTTTTCTGTAATTAATTTATCAACATTTTGACAGCCCTAGTAAATATGAGCACAGTGTCTGTGTCTTTTCTATCTATCTATCTATCTATCTACACAATACTACAGCTTGTGTGTGTGGTTGGTAATTATGGTAACTCATGTCTCTTAGAAGTAGAATAAATTAAATATGTCCCATCAAAGTTGTGTCAAACCCGCCCAGCTCAATGTAATCCCAGCCCAATTTTGTCCAACACTCAAGCCCACTTTACCCTGAACAATGACACCTGAAACCATGACAATTGGCAGAAGCCCCGCTGGACTACACATGGTTAACTTTTGTTGGCAAGTAAAAGATGAAAAAGTTAAAACCAAACATAGATATCCTGCTTTCTCTCTTAAAGTCAAGTACGATTTCAAAACTATGCAAAGTGGAAGTGAGTTCAAGCTAAGAATAAGGTGATACTGACTGATACTGTATATATATATATATATATATATATATATATATATATATATATATATATATATGTATGTATGTATCTGCCTACTCCCCTTTTCTGCACTGCCTTCACCCTCTTCTCCTCCCCACAGCTAACTCTGGTCTATGTTGCGATGTTGGAGATATGCCAGAATCTGACTCCGCTCAGTTGCTGGCAGGGGACACCACAGGACTGTTACATGTTCTCCCAAGCTGTCAATGTGTTGTGAAAGTATGTGATGTGATGCAGATAGACGGCTGCTCCTCTCATCACACATGGGAAGATGATGGAGGTGGTGTTTGCACACGACTTTTCATAACAGGTATGATGTCAATAGTACAATAGTAATTAACACATCAGCAGCAGGAGTAAAAAAGAGGCACTGAGACCTGCGTTGAGGCTTGGCTTCTTCATCGACACTTCATCATCCATCCTTTAATTCTTCTTGCTTACTGCTATATATGCAACAGTTGATTTGGTGCACACAAGGGCTTGCAGAACAGTGTCAGACATAAGATTGAGCAGCTCTAGGACACCTCAGGGGACGGTCCTGTCTCCCTCCCTGTTCTCACTCTGCTGACAGTCCTGCCAACTGCAGATGTACATTGACCGTATAAATAAGGTGAGCTAAGGCTAACAAGGTATCAGTGTCCACACATTAAATGTAGCAAATTTCACCTAATGTTACTTGCGAGAGTTTGTTCAATATATTTTTTTTCTTTTTTTGTTGCTCCGACAGACACAATACTTACTACATTGGCCACAAGATAGTGAGCATCAACCAGTACTGAGGATGTGTGTTTCTGTTCAATCAGCGGCAAATCGGGAAAATAAGGACTCACCAATTTTCCCAATCACTTCTCTGTTCAGTTATTAAATATATTTCCCCTTCATTCAGCTGTCAAGTAAAATAGTGTTAGTACATTACAGTGGATTTCGGCATCTATGTTTGTTGTCCCCCAGGTGAGTGTAAGGAGAAATCCAGTTTTTTAACCCCAAATACTGAAAAAGTTACCAATGCTCTTTGACTCCCAGTGTTTTCCTCCAGAAGCTCCAGGTTTTGCCAACGGCTGTCTCCTCTGGAGTTTGCTGGCTCCTGCTGCTGTCTTTTAGCTAACGCATGTTAACAGGGTTGTTCCTTATTCCAAAACACAACCATCTGTCTCTCTGCTCAGGTGTGTTAGTCCAGTTAACTGCACAGAAAGACATTATTTGTTCACCATTTGCATTAGAAATTCTCCAACCAACTCAAATATTAAGAGAGATCGAGATCACTGCCTGAGATGAGCTGAGGTGAAGCTGAGCAGAGATCTTGTGGCTACCTGTCACTCAAAGCAGCTAGGCCTCTACTAATGCATAACTATACGCCTTAATATAATTTAAACCAGTGACTTATATAAAAGGTCATCCCCCGTACAGTTGTCACAAAGGGGGAAATAGCTGTAAGGACCAAAACCATGTATTTTACTAAGGCTGTAAACATATATATTTCTGATGTAAAGTTTTTTCTTTTTTTTTCTTTTTTTTACCATGAGCTCTTATGACTGGCTTTTGGAACCAGCCTCAAGTGGCCATTCAAGGAACTGTTTGTGGTCCTTCCACATTGGCTTTATTTCTCAGTCCCGGAGGTTGCTGTTTGGGGCTGTATCAGAAGAGGACAGGAGGGTGAGTATGGGAGTGTGGTGGAGAGTTTTTATTTTATTTTTTTTTGGAGTGAAGCTCATACTGTTCATGTGCGTAGTTAATTTCTGAGGACTTTTAGAAGCAAGGGACCCGTCTGAATCTAGTCAGCATCAAGAGTGCTGAGGCGGACATCATAGATAATTACAAGTATCAGGGCGTCCACATGGACAATGAGTGTACTAGACTAAAAACACTAATGCTCTGTATAAGAAAGGTCAGAGCCACCCTCCTGTATTTTCCAGAGAGCCATGTTGCAGATGTTGTATGACATCATATTCTACACTGCAGCTGAAGCCAACAGACTTACTAAGCCCATTGGAAAAAGGTTCTCTCCTGGGAGTGGGACTGGAGTCACTGGTAGAGGTGACAGAGAAGAAGATGCTGAGAAAACTACTCACAATAATGGATAATGTCTTCCAACCCCTACATGCCACATTGGAGCCATGTCAGTCATAATGTAATTATAATCATAATCAACATCACGTTAAATATAGGTGAACATTTCTAATTTTCTCATAAAGAAAATCGGGCCCAGTATTTGACTCTGACCTAAGAAACACACCGGCCATTACTGGTTGTTACTGTAATTTTTTGGGAACAATCTCTTGCACAACAATTGGGTTTAATAAAGTTCTACCTTAAATTATCACATTCAGTGTTTAAGGATGCATAAAATTCATCCAAGGTCATTTCTGGTTACTCTAGCGGTTACTGCAATAAAAGAATAAATATAAAATTGTTATTTATATTATGACAACAAGTGAACTTAAAGGACAACATCTTGATTCAAATCAATAATAATTACATTCCATGGCATGATAATGAAATAATGCCTGTTAGATGATCGTGAAATAATGTCTATCCATCCATCCATCCATCCATCCATTGTCTGTAACCCATTCATCCCATTTCATGGGGTCGTGGGGGTTTCTTGTTGGAGCCCTGCCCTCTCCCAGAGACAGCTGGGAGAGGGCAGGGTAATACCTGATACCAGCTCATCGCAGGGAAATAATATCTATTCAATGATAATGACACTGAAATGTTTTTCTTTTCCTCAACTCCCTCTAAAGTAGTGATGGGAACGGCAGTTCTTTTTACTGTACTGAATCTCTAGAATCAGTTCATTAAAATGATTCGTTGAAAAGATTCGTTCACCGAATCGTTCAGTGATCTCCAACTCCCTAAACTGATAAACAGCTAAACGATCCGTCATTCAGTTCATAATTCAGCCCTGAGGTTCACGTTCACTTACTGAGGGACGGTGCGTTCACGGACTATAGTACACAATCATACACCGGAGACGCAGCGCTGCTTTGAGTGGTATACATGCACTAAAACTATTACACGGTGAAAGTGTCCTCTGTGCACAGTAAAATCACTTAACATGATGCTACACGGATGTTAGCAACACAGCGCTAGTTTTAGCAGTACGGTTACTGAACGAGAATCACCTCTTCTGCCCTGAGTGAGTGAGTGAGTGACACAGCGCCACTCTCAGCACAGTACGTGAACGAGATTCACGTTCTCGGCGACGCGAATCATGAGTGAATCAGTCGTCCGCGGACGTGAATCACGTTCGCGAACGTGATTCACGTCCTCAGCAGGTCTGGGAATCACGTTCGCAAACGTGAGTGACTTTTATTGTGCAGTAAAATCACTTAACATGATGCTACACGGATGTTAGCAACATAGCGCTAGTTTTAGCAGTACAGTTACTGAACGAGAATCACCTCCTCTGCCCTGAGTGAGTGAGTGACTGACACAGCGCTACTTTCAGCACAGTACGTGAACGAGAATCACGTCCTCAGACAGTTCTCTGTATGCAGTAGGTTCGCGAATCACAGCGCGAACGTGAATCATGTCCTCACAGTGAGTCGCGGCAGTTCCACTCCCGACCGGCATGCTTGCGGCTGAGCTCAACTGAACTGAGAAAGGAACGAATCAGTTCCTGAAGTGATTCCGTTCACTTCGTTCACTTAAAAGATTTGTTCTTTCGAACGACACGTTCGCAACCGACACAACACTACTCTGAAGTTTCCCAAATGAAATGAAAAAAAATAAGTATGTATAAAGGGGCCTGGGTATAAAATGATTCAGTGAAGATTAACATCAAAATAAAGTTGGAGGCCCCAGGCTTTTGAAAGGCAAGCAAAACTCTTGCAAAAATAGCACTAAGCATGGTCCTGATGCAGGTAACCTAGCTGAATGGTGACTTTTTTGATTAACTGAACTGGGCTGCAGAATGCTCAAAAGCTCCCTCAATCAGAAAGAACAAAAGACTGCAAAGAAGTCCCAAGAGGGCCTAAACAGTTTCTGGCTGACAATCTGTTAGAATTCATTCTGCAGTGAGTCAAGGAAGGAATCTAAATGACTGGGGTATGCCATTTCCCACCTCTCTGAAGCCTTCACAAAAGAGCATTGTCGCACCGTGATTGGCTATGAGGAGAATGCACTGAGCTGCTCTCAGTCATATATATCATATATTTTTTCCTTGTCCACATGACCACATGACAAAACATCATCAAAAAAACTATTACAAAGGCTAAAACTGGCATGAGAGTTTTGTGTACCCAATGTGCATTCTCTTTAGCTCACAGTGGGTGTCGCATCACTTGTAAATTCATACAGAGATGTTTTTTATTATTATTAGTGATTATTGTTGCCCCTGTCATGTGTAAAACCAAAAGTTACTATGATTTATTAATTTGTTCCTAATCATGACCTTTCTTAGTGTTTTAACACACTACTTCTGAGTTAAATATGTATCCATCTTTACATTTCATTTTATCTTACCATACATTAAGAAATTGGTGTCCCATTATTTTGACTAGGCAGGTAGCATTCAATCACCATGTCTAAGCCAGGGCTCTGAGGGCTGCTGACCAGATACACCAGATGGACAGGCAGAGATGGAAAATCAGTGAAAACTCCAGTTTCTTTGCTTTTATGTGTACATTAAGGGTGTTGCCAATAACTGGTGTAAAATCTGAACTATTGACATTTTGTTAATGTGGTCATACACATATGACAGTTGTGTATAAGTAATCCAGCGCTTCTCAGTCGATTATGTTTCTTTCTTTTCTCCCTTTGATATAGTAGGTGGTGGAAACGCACCCTAACATTTGGTTGCTGACTGCCATGCAATGTCAAAAGAAGAAGAAAAAGCTGCAGTAACAGTTAACTGTTTGCTAGTGTGTGGCACGAACCTGATGTGTGACTGCTACTCCTTGATTTACTACTGCTGTGTAAAATCATGATGCAACAACAGACATCTATGATTACATAGACTTTCTCTCCACCTCCCTACATTCGTAAAACAGACAAAACACACATTATAACAGTTAAAATGACTTTGACTAAGGGGATTTTATGTTTTGTTTTCAAAATTTCTATATTTATTGCGATAATATCGTTATTGTGAATTATTTTGGCCCAGATAATAATCAAGTCAAAATCTGATATCATGACAGCCCAAGTCGAGTGTTAGGAAACCATGGCGCCATCACCTTAATGCATGCATGCCATGCTGCTGCCTGGTTAGGTCAAGTTGTGTGCTACCACTGCTAAGCCTTGATCCACTGCATTCAACTTGCAGACACCCCTCACTGCTCCCCCTGACATTCACCCACCTCCCCCACACTCAGCCCCTGGGTTCCAATCAGTCCCCCCCCCCTATCCACTACCTATTAACCTGGCATCGGAGTGGACAACGCCATCATTTTCTTTCAGGACAGATCACTATCTCACATTGAAACACCTGGAAACACTGTGAGGATCGTGTTCTTTGATTTCTCCAGTCCTTTCAACACCATACAGCCTGCACTTCTGAGGGTGGACCAACACCTCACGTCCTGGATCCTCAACTACCTCAACAAATGGCCACATTATGTGAGGACTCGGGACTGTGTGTCAGACACAGTTTTCTACAGTACGGGGGCCCCACAGGAAACAGTCCTGGCTCCTTTCATGTTCACCCTATACACAGCAGACTTCTCCCACCAATCACCCCAACACCATCTACAAAAAAAATATCTGATGACTGCTATCGTTGACCTCATCAGGGACTTATTCAGGACTTTGTAGACTGGTGCAAGTGGAACAACCACCAGCTCAGTGCTGGCAAAACCAAAGAGCTGGTGGTGGATTTCTGCAGGCACAGACAACCCTGCACACAAGTGAACACTGAGATGGTGACATTTTACAAGTACCTGTGAGTTCACCTGAACAATAAACTGGACTGAACTGATCACACTGCAGCAATTTACAAGAAAGGTCAGAGCAGACTCCATCTGCTGAGGAAGCTCAGGTCCTTGGGCGTGCAAGGGCCACTCCTGAGGACTTTCTATGACTTTGTGGTGGCATCAGCCATTTTCTATGGAGTAGTCTGCTAGAGTAGCAGCATCTAAACAGCAGGTAGGAAGAGATTTGATAAACTTATCAAGAAGGCCAGCTCCATCCTGGGATTCCCTCTTGACCCAGTGTAGGTGGTGGGAGAGAGCAGGATGATGATAAGCTGTCATTGCGTGTGAAGCAGATGTATCGCAGGTCCTTCCTTCCTGCTGCTGTCAGACTCCACAATCAGCACTGTTCCAAGTAGACCTCACTCTGCATTGTGCAATAAAAACTGTATACATGACTAATTTCTCATTTTCAACTTTCATACTCATATTATCTATCAATAACAATACACTGCCTTTACCATTTATAATTACACTGGTACACATTATATATATACAATTTATTTCTATTTTTGCTCTAGTTCTTCTTTTTACATTTTTATTATATTGTTTATTCATATTATTATTGTTGTTGTTATTTTGAACTGTCATCTAGCTGCTGTGATGCACAAATGTCCCCGTTTGCGGGACTGTGAAGGAATTCTGATTTATGAGAAGTAGAATCCCAGAGACAGCGCTCATATTTTTCTTAGGGAAAGACACAAATAAGGTGTCTGTAGCAGAAGGTTTGACTCTGGCCTGTCAGTCATTCCTGGCCATGTACCAAGTCAGCTACCATTATCAGACAGGTGGCTGTTTGGTGTAATCTGCTGGCTGCAGTTGGCAACATCTGCTAATGTGAGGGGGAGTATGATTACAGCTGACTATTTTCCAAAGCATGCCAGTTTTCTAGAGTTGTGTTGCCCTGCTAGCAGCTAATGTCAGTCCATCTCTCCATAAAACATTTTTTAAAATCTGCCTCAATTACACAGACTTCTTCCTGTTTCCTCAGCTGCTCCCGTCTTAATTGCTGTTAGTAGAAAACTTTTCACTCTCTCCATGTTACCTGCTAAGAAATTCAACACATTTCCACAGCACATCATTCCACTCTTCAACTGTGCTCACTTTGTCTTATGTAACATATACATTGCTTTCCTCATTCACAAATTATTTGAAGTTGCATTTAGTTGCTGTCCATGTCCAGATTATGAGGTTGGGACATTGTCTGGAGTTGCCCTCTCACATATACGGCACACAACAGAAGATTCCAGCAAGCATTATGGAGTTTGAAGCAGCTGCACTCACCATTATCAGCACTCCCACCCACTTTCTGGCTGTTTGTGGAAATAAACCTACGATTAAACACAAGCCAGTTATATGAGGTGATATTTGCTAATCTTTATGTATGAACACAGATAGTGTAGGAGCCATTTTTGTTGCTTTTAATTACCGAACTACAAAGCGTTGCATATAAGTTAAGCAGGATGCAATCACTGCGCTCCATTTAGGACAAATGACACACAGGTGTACATGATGACAGGGACGCCAAGGAGTAATTGTTTTGAACCGCATGACTGCATGGTTGCTTTCATGCTTGAACGCTTGAATGAAATTAATAGTTGAAAATCTAAGTTGTTTGTTTTATTGAAGGAAAGGTTGTTTATTTTGTTCTTGAAACACCTTTGATACCACACGTGTTTTGGTTTGGTGCATGCATCGAAATATCTTTATTTGTATTTTCGTTAGGCATAAATGGTTTGCATTTTTATAGCGCTTTTCCAGTCTAACGACAGCTCAAAGCGCTGTACAATACATTCCACATTCACCCATTCACACACACATTCATACACTGATGACGGAGGCTGCCATGCAAGGCGCCAACTGCTCATCAGGAGCAATTTTGGGGTTCAGTATCAAGGACACTTCGACATGCAACTAGGGGGAGCCGGGATTCAAACTGGTGACCTTCCGGTCACTAGACGACCTGCTCCATTATATGACCATTAAACATAATTCATCACCATTCAACAATCACTCATCCCAAACCAGACCTTCAGTAAACAACAAGTAAGTGCTGCAGAGTTCATGTGAGTATAAAGGAGGCATGTTGAAACAAATCAGTTCTAGGGTGTCCCTTAAGAGCCTTGAGAGATAGCTTGCTAGGGTAGCTAGCTTGGTAGCTTCCGACTTGCTCCACCCACTCTTCACTTCTTTGCCCAGTGATTACCTGTGAGTTAGGGCACTGCCACTGTGTAGACTGACGTGGCTGCGATCCACCTCTGTCAAAAATAGACTCTATTCTCTGTGGAGCAGGGCAGTGAGCCGGTCCTGGGGCACTGCTCAATTGGCCACGGCACAAACACTGCCAAGAATGGCCACAATCAGCTCCAGTGACTGTTTGGAACTCAGTCAAGACAGGCTTGGTGGAATCTGGGAGTTGGTATCGCTCTTCTCAGTGTCACCAATACTGCGTGGGCTGGTCCCAGGTTGCAGCCTGGTCATTGAGAATCACTGCTTTAGGGGATGCTGGCACAGCTGTGGACTCACTGTCTTGTCATAATTGTGTCTTCTAGGTTAGTACTGGTTTCCAGTTTATTTTAATACAGTTTCAAAAATCTAACTTGTGTTTTTGTTGTTCATCAAACCACAACTGGATTTTAAGCAACTTCAAGTTTTAAGTGCGAGTTTCAAATTTAGGCAGCTGGTAATACCAGATGTTTATTGTCTTGCTGTCATATTGCCTCTCACTTTGTGTGAGTGTCCACTTACCAGAACAAGTGATGCCATATGTCCAGCAGCTATGGCATTTTATCAGCATGCTCAGTATGCAAGGCAGCTCCTCCACAGCAACACAGCCTAGCAGATCCTATAATTCACCTGGCTGTGCTTTTAGAGAACTGGGAAATACATCCATTTACAGACTAAAAGGCAATGGCTGCATTTCCATTTAGATTTATGGCTCATTCTCATTGATCAACATAGTTTAGAAATGCTCTCTGGAAAGTAGAGGCACGGAGAGAGCAAAGAAACGCAGAGGAGGGCTGGTCAAAGTAAACAGTGAGAAAACCAGACGGAAACTGAGACACAATGTGATAGTGCTGAGAAAAGTGAGGATTACAAGAATACAACTGGCAAAACACTGGCTGTTTAATATAGTGAGAGTTGATTAGTGAGAAATGGCAAGATTTGGTGAGATTCTACATATTTGTTTCAGTGTTCCTGACATAATGGTGCTGTAAATACATAGCCTATGTTCCAGAGCACTCTTATTCCTGCTAGTTGATTGGAGGTCGCATGAAAGAGCCATAATGATTTATGGTGTCATCATAGTGACTGATGTGTTGTCCTTCACAACAAACAATAAACACTAGAAGCCAATATGGGTTGTTCCATGCATGGGGATGTAAATCCAAAATGGCATTTAATGCTCAACAAGGGCAGTAAAAGTTCCCCTTCGACAAGGCTTCACTGGCAACTTGCAGTGAACAGAATAAGATCACACTGCTCTCACATATGACTGAGAGGTACAAAGTAATTGTGTAGTATACTGAACCAGCAGTATCTGTAGTAGGGGTGGGAATTGATACGTTTTTATCAATATGCCATTGTTGATTCTGCCTAACAATCCAATTCCTTATCAATGCTCATAGTGATATTTGAGTAGCTAACTACTAGCTAACGAGTGCTAACTTAGCACTTGTACACAGGTGATCGAACACATGACATTCTTGGTACTTAATTCCATGCTGGGTAGACAGATGTTTTAGCATGTTGCTAGTATTTGCACCCTTACACCATTGCACTGATTACACATGCAGAATTCTCATCTTGTTTGGTGAAATGCAGCCAGGCTTTAGATCGCTTCCTCGTCTCCATGTTGTCAAATCACAACGAGAAGTAATAAACCAAAAACATGCCAAAAGGGAGACACGAGGAACGACAGACCAAGACGGGGTAACAAAGAAGAGAAAGACTGATGGAGTAACCAGGGACAAACACGGAGGACATCATGAAACAAACTGACAAAGACAAAAATGAGGACAAAGACTATATACAGACACTAATGACAGGACGAGGAACAGGTGAGGTGAGTGAGGAGGGAAGAGGACAGGTGAGGTAACGAGGTGGAAAACAGAGGAGAAACTGTAGTGTCAGAAGAGGCACACAAGGGCATAGTTTTAAAATAAAAGCGGAAATGAAACAATAAAACCCAGGAACCCAGTTATGTAGTTAGTAAGATTGTAAAAATTAACCGTTATGAATTGTAAATTGTTTTTAAAGTTAAAGATATGACTACACCCATACACAGAACTCTGGATGGATCTAAATGTACTGTCAACTGTACAATGGCCAGATTTTAAAGTTATCAATCTGTTGTCTTCAAACCCTCGTTAAAGTTCAAAGGTCAGTGTGGATCACAGAAATTTCACCGCACCATTGCCAAGGAAACAAATGCAATGCGTCCGCCGAAAAGATTAGCAATGCACCATCAAACCTAAAATGAAATGTTTGTAAGAGATTTAGATTTTCAGGAGCATGCCCAGAAACAGCTGGGGGTGCCTGTAGGCACACTATTGAGTCATGAGTTGCCATATATATATATAGCAATTTAGACTGTTAGGTCAGATAAGCTCAGCACTATTATCTTCAAAAAAAGGTTTTCTTGTTAGATAGTTCCTTAGAGAAACAGTATAACTAACCCGGCATCTGGCTGTACCTCCAAAGTGATTTATGGGGTTGCAGTCTCTGTGGGCTTAGTTCCATGAGGGTGCATTGAACCCTCAGTTAAATAAACGCACCCTCACTTTTTACATTTCCTGCTCACTGTGGGTTGTAAGTGGCCGGAAAGCTCAACCACACTGCCAAATAGACAAATATGCTGCCAATACTAACAACACAACCAAATAAATGAATGCGCAGCAAATAAAAGACAATCTATCCAGCACCAAATAAGCTGCATTTTGGCAGAATACTCTACTACACCACCAAAGCAGACCAGACTGAAAGCTGTGACCAAGAAAGGATACCAAAAGGAGACATCAGCAGGGACCGGAGAGGGACCTCAAAACCATCATGGCTAAAGACATGTGGCAGGTGATTCAAAATACCTCAGGCTCCAAAAGCAGCATGTATGAGGCATTGTTGCTAGATATGCCGAAAAGAATGTACGCTTGCTGTGATCTCCTCAACAAATGCTCAGCTGTAAAGTCTACTCTGCCTCCAGGACCAGCCACTATCAGTAACCACAGCAGATGTAAGCAAAATACTGCAGAGGTTGAATATGACTGAAGCTGCTGGTCCTGATAACATCCCTGGCCATGGACCTGGAAAGAGCCAACCATGCTGCAAATACACAGAACACAACTAAATTCAAAAATACTGTTTCCCAAGGACAGCATGGTTTGGGCACGCTTGTTGTTGCAATGTTTGTTTCACAATGTGAATGCATAATTCAGACAATATTGCAAATATGACAGAGATAGAGAATTTCAATCATGGGCAAGACAAAGAACGTCCTCAAGCCTGTTTGACTAAAAACCCTACAACTACATGTTTATCCCCAGTGGTCATCTGAGCAACCTTTAACTGCTGCCATGGAGAAACAGAGTATGGGCTCTATTCAAACGATGTATGGCACATGGTATAAAATGCATGGTGTGTTAAGGGCATGACCAACTCATTTTACTAATGGCAGATTATCTGGGTGCAAAGTAAGACACATGGTACAAATGGGTTGTGCTTAGACTCTGAATTACTCAAGGGTGTGTTTTGGGCATAACATAAACTAATATGAGTAAAATTTCAGTCAGGTGTCCGAAGACTGTTTCACAATCATCTGTCCTATCAACAAATCGGTATGATTGCATATAAGCACACACACTGATATCTAACTAAGGAGGAGTTCTACTCTGCATCCATTTGTACGTATTAGTGATAAGCGCATCTCAGTCTGTGGATTAGGCTGGGCGAGTCATAAAAATTGTAATTTTGATCAATAGCGGTTAGTGAAACATGTCATTAATGACAAAATGAATTAACAATATTAACAATATCAATGACAATACCGGCAGCAATCCGGCAGCACAAACAATATGTGTATAACTCCCTTAACATTGCATTTGTACTCATGAAACAGCGGATAAACTTCATTGATTATTTTCAACTTTTGACTTGCCCTGCATGTTAACCAATCCTCTGTGTTCTTCTGCTCACCAAAGCATACAGTGTCATATAGTAAAATGGTTTTGCATGAAACATCATTCCTCCTGATAAATTCTGAGATCCTGTTGAGAAATATCTTTCTGTCCTGTCAAGTTTATAATGACAGATTTTAGTTTAACTGATAAAATGCGCCATAATATTTATATTTACACTGACATTACTGCTTACATGGAAATGTTTGGGTGCCAACCAATGTGTCACCTCTTTCTGACACAGTGGTAGATGTACCTCTTGCATTTATGTCTCCTTGACAACATCAGAATAAAACTGCATAAACTGTAGTTAGAGTTAATGTTAGGGGTATAAATGAGTGTAGGGCTTGACGTTTAGACATGTCAGTTTTGAAAAACTGCTCAAAATGTTGACTTAAACAAAAGCAAGGAGGTCCTGGTATCAATTCCTGGCTGGGAATCTGCAGTCTGGAGTTTGCATGGTCTCCCCATGTCTGTGTGGGTTCTCTCCCAGCACTCTGGCACAAAGAAGTTTGGTTAACTGCTGTCTCTAAATTGCCCACAAATGTGGCTGGTTGTTGTAGTCTCGAAATGTCAGCCCTGTGATGACCTGGCAACCTGTTCCCAAGAAGAGAGAGACCATTTTGAACTTGCTTCAAAGAAAGTATTTAATGTTTTCTGATTTTTTATTTGGTCAAGCACAACATCTCAGTCATCTAATGAACAACTGTGTGATGTAATTCTTATGTTGTTGTGCTGTGTGGGGGTGGAATTTGGCTGAAAGTTCCATTTGGGCTAAGGATCTGGTTTGCATACAAAACTCATTTAATCATTTCACACCACAGACAACCACTACTGTAAGTCTTAAAAGCATTAAGACCTACAGTAATCAGATGGCAAAATATTTAGACATCAGAAAGCATGTAACCATGCCAGCTTAGCTCATGTGACGTAATTCTAAGTGCTGCATCGAAGGCAACTGGACTTGTTTCAGTTTTTTAAAGACGTTTCACATCTCATCCAAGAGGCAAAGGAGTTTACAGGCTGTTGAACTCTGCATGGGTGTGTCCTTACAGAGTCATTAAGGAGTGCTAGCTCTGCAAACATATGTATATATTTTGATTGTGACAAAGGAGGTGCCAGATCCAATCAAATAGCTGTTCCCAGCTGATGAGTTTTCAGATATGTTTCAATATTTTGGTCTGTCAATGACTAATAGGCACATAAAAGTTTTGTAATGGGCTCAGTAGATGCCCTCCACTGGCAGCCTGGCTTTACCGACTATAATGTAATACTTGAGGGCAACTTTAACGTCAACATATGTCCAGGAAAAGTGCTGAAAACGTTCAATTCATCACTTTGTCTTTGAGCTGCCATACAAGGAGGAGGGTCATGGAGTGTTCCAGCAAAGTCAACTATATAGTCTGATCTTAAGGCACAGTGAATATCTTCCAGTGTACAATGTTCTGATTTAGTCTGTGCAAAGGTGTGCTGGAAGTTGTCCAAACTTATTGCTGCACACTGCAATGAACCCTGGGTAAATATTAGAGCTGCCACTGCTGAGCCACATAACTTTCCTTGAAAACCCACTGATGCAGCCACTAATGGCAACACAGATGGAATGGAGCTTATCATATCCATGTATCCACTTCAGACAAACCTGTATCTATCGCAAAGTTATGTGGAAATGTCTGCCATATACTTGTGTAACCTATTCAATCATTTTAGATGCATAAATCAACTCATTTTGTGACTGCCATGGTAATGTCAGCGTTAACCACTTCATGTTGCCTGAAGAACAGTGGCAAGCATGAAACACTTTGTAGTCCACTGTGCCTGCCAGTTGAAGTCTTTCTTGTGGTCTTTGTGTCTTTGACTGCCTGTCATTGTATGCACATCAAAAGGCTCCCAGGCTCTTTCCTTTGGGTAATCAGAAAAGAACAACCAACCATGCATGTTTTTTTCTGTGTTTGCTTCATTGTGTCTATATGCACCAAATATGCACTAACAAGAATGATTGAGGTGCAACAAAGCTAACACAGGAGTCAGGGAGATGCGATTCAATCACAGTCTGTACATATCTAAAAATCCTAAAACAAGGGTTAATCCACCATGGTGGGTTTACCATGATGTGCAGAGCCATACAAATACCTGACTCAGCTGCTTATATTTGCAGCTGAGTCAATTGCAAAAAAAAAAACACAGTCAAGTTCCTCCTCATCTCTGTTCTTCATTAAGTGTCTCTCGCACAGTTAATTGTCCTATTGAGAGCTGTCAGTTTGATATGCAGAGGCAAAAACTGTACTGTACTCAAGTAGTGTTGTCACTTTGCAAATAGGCCTACTCAAGTAGAAGTAAATGTAGCAATCAAATGACTTGAGTTCTGAGTAACTTAGAAATAAAAAAAACACCAAGCACACTTCTGTTGTGTTGTTGTGTTTATCTGATTATTTCAACCGCAGATGGTTATCTTTGATTAAAGAGGTGAACAGACATCTGTATTTATTAGTGATGAAATGACAAATCATCATTTGCGTATTGTCTTCTAAATTATCTCTCTGTCAGCTCGGTGCTCTGATCACCTCACAGCTGCAGCCTGCTGCACTGTGCACTGGTAATTCGTTTGAAAATATTAGCAGTTAACGGGATTTGAAAGCCGTCCTCCTGCTGCGGCTTCTGTTGTTATGCTGCCTTGAACAGTCATGTGGGGGGCGTGACTGTGGTAGAATAACAGAGACAGCCAGCAGACCTGGGACCAGCTGACTAACAGCCTCTGAACATACTGTAACGTTCATGGATTTGTAAAATGATAGATTGATCAAAGTAGTGCTGCCACATGGAAACTTGAAGGACTGACCAGATGTTTCAGCTTCCGTTAATACAGTTATAGCACCATTTTTTTTTATTCTGTAGCCCTGTCTAAATGTAAACACATTTATAAGTTAAATAAATAAATACAAAATAAATAAGTTCCTTCTATATATAAGTTTATTCTATTGTAATTCATATAATAAGAACTGCTATTTAAAATGCTATGAGTTCAGTTTAAAAAAATATTAAAACAATTTGTAAGCAAAGACGGTATTTAAAATGTGTTTATAATATGTTTGGCTAAAAGTACAGGCAACTGGTGTTTCATCTGTCACTCACCCCTGTATAGCCTGTCAACCTGTATAGACCAGTGTTGGGCACGTTACATTAAAAAAGTAATTAGTTATAGTTACAAGGTACTTCTCCCAAAAAGTAACTGAGTTAGTAACATAATTACTCCACGATAAAAGTAAGTAGTTACCAGGAAAAGTAACTATTGCGTTACTTTTAACTATTCCCCCTTTTGAGCTCTGCGCTCATTTTAGCGCACTCGGCATATCTGTATTTAGAAAATGTCTTTCTTGCCTGGTGGACCGTCACCTGCTCTCCCTGGTATTTCGCCAGTGAGTGCTCAGAAGGAGTCTGGTTCAACTGTTGATAGCAGGAGCATGCTCTCGACAACATACCTGCCTATCCTTGAATTTAGCTCAGTCTGTGTCACATCAAGTTTTTGTGAAGCTTGAGCAGAAAAATCCAGCTGCAGCTGCTTGGACAGCTCCATGTCCTCCTTTGCCAGCAGAGCTCACGTTTGCCACAATTGGCTTGTTATCATCATTAACAGTCAACAGCTGTGTTTTTGGCCACTAGTGTTGTAGAAGCGCGTGCCGCTGAAAGATGCTTCATTAGATCAGAGTTGCTTACAACGGACGTGAAGATTAAAGTGGCGTCTGTACTTCCACTTTGAAAACGTTAACTTTCCCTCCGGACTCTCCTTGCTGCAGCTCACCTCTGCTAGTTTGTGTGTGAGACGCTGCTGTGTGCATGTGTTGTTTGTGTGTAAACTGAACACTGCCTCTGATAGGCACTCTACCTTAGAGAGCCAATCGTCATCACTTATGCGGTTGTCTCGCCCCTCCCTCCTCTCTCACCAAAGCTGCAGCTTCTGTTGCTGAGAGCCGAGTCGGATGACAACAGCTTCAATCAGTAGCTTCAGTTTGTCAGTAATGGTAACGGCGTTGTAATGATGGAAATAGTTATTAGTTAGCTTACCCGTTACTGAAAAAAAGTAACACCGTTTATTCGAACGCCGTTATTCCCATCACTGGTATAGACTGGACCAGAAGCCCTCCTTGGACTTTTTTTCCCCTCTGAGCGACAGCAGTCGGGCAGCAGCACGGGTCGAGGTCACAGCAGCAGGAGTCCACGTCTCCATTCTCCTCTCCATTCTCCCTCCATCTTCACCTGTAGCATTCTCCATTCCCCCATATTCACACACATCACGCACTAACTGAAGAAGAACAGTGAGTACAAAAAGACCCAGTTGCACGTGCACAGTTTTATTTTATGTTACTGGAGAAAGAGAACTGGTCAACCCTTTTAGACCTCACCGTACCCGAGCACTGATTCAGGCCTGCAACGTTTATTTGTGATTTTATTAACAATGCACATTCTTTTGGGTTCTGAATTTGTGTTCATTGAGATGTGCTGTGAATTTGACTGAAAAGACTGTGATAAGCGATATTTTTGTGTTCACTGGTGAGTTATATTTGATGCGCATATTTGTGTTAATACACTGATTTCTATTTTAAAAAAATAATGTGTGTGAGTGGTAATTAGAGTAAAGCACAAGGATTCATTGGTTAAAATATTGATCAGGGTTAAAACACATTATTTCTTAGTAGATTTTTTCATATTTTATTTCATAATCTACTAAGTGGAGGCACCAACCAATTATTGTTTTTTATTGTTATTTTTTGTATGGTCAATACATAGGTTAATACGGCACCACAAAACCTTAAAATTAAGAACCCAGAGCCTGCCCAGAGTGATGCTTTGCACATAGTTCATTGTAAATAAATAGGGTTTCTCAATCACCTTGGTAGGGTGCTACAATTCTATGGAACCATAACGGGAAATGACAAAGAGGAGGGCATGAGGAGAGAGACGCCAGATAAATCTACAAACAGCACCAAACAAAGACATCCGAAAAAGATGCTGGAGATAAATCAAATCAAATGATAGGTAGAGACGGAGCAGAGCGAAGACCAGGGTTATGTAGTGGCAGCTGATGAGTTTGATGACGCTCAGGCGTGTCTTTCTGCTGCCAGTGGAAAACCATGCCCATAGGCACACACCTGGGAAGAAGCAGGTGAGGGAACTGAAGGGGGAACAGGCAGGGAAAGCACAACAGGAAACAAAAACAAACACAATCAGGGCTGACGTGGAACACACCATGACATAATTTCTTAGTGACTCGTGTTGGTGTTGGTCCTGTGATATGACTTGTATTGATGCCCTTGCTTGAATTGCCCAATTCTGAAGTCTAACAAAGGCCATTAACCTGAGAGGAGAATTTTAAGAAATTAAGCAGTTAGCACCAATGAGTCAGACCTGTCAGAGAAATAAAGTTCAGTGCATGGCTATATGCCATCTGGGTTTGCCATTTCTCTACTGTCCTCACCTCCTCTATTTTCTTTTCCTTTCATGAATAATCTATATGAACTCTGAGTTGAGGCCTGAAGGCACGAGGTCTGGTCATGTCCTTGGAGGGTAAGACAGCTTTGGCAGAGGACCTTAATGCAACCACAGTGTCGGCCTTTCTGCTCTGCTGGAAGACAACAGACAAACAATTGCTCCATCAAAGTTAGTACCCTTGACCCTGTTACGAATGGCTGCAGGGGATGAAAGGGTGTCTTGTCTTTTTGTGTGTATGTATGTGTCTTTCTGAGTTCAATTTGACAGATGTGGGTCTTTGAAGCTGATGCAGATATTTTCGGACACACCGGCAGAGCAGAATCTTTAAGCAATCAAAACATCAGCAGTAAAGGTCAGATTTGACATCATTCTCAAATCAAATAAATAATGCGTCTTTCTAGAAAGCCATTCTGCACAAACGACCATCACACAGGGATGTGTTCTTCGCAAATGAATTGGACCAGAATTCAAAACAATATTAGAAAATTCAAAGGCATCAACAAAATCTAGCAGACGCAGATGAGTCAGTGTATGTGACTCTAACCCCCAATTTCCACTGGATACGTCTCCGCTGCGTTGCGTCTCCGCCACGCCAGCGGAGCAGATACGTTTCACTTTAGTCTATGAGTCAATCCCCACCAGGTCCGCTGCGCTGCGTACCTGCTCCGTCCCAGCTCCGGCAGTCCGGAGCCCTCCGGCACAAATACGCAGGACTTCTATTTCTGGCGGATGCCGGAGCACGACGCAACAATTTAGCGGAATTTAGCAGGGAGCAGACAGGAAGTCAAGCGCCAAAATAACAAACAGCATCCGGTTACCTTTCAAAATAAAACACTCCGTGTTGACACCACCACACAAATCTCAAAAACGAGACAAACACAAGCTCTTCTGCTGATCTCTCGGTCGGGAACACTCCGTGTTGTTGTTTTTAATAACACAGACCTACAACTGCGGTCAGGAGTGATTATGTGATTATCGCGGGAACTCCTCGTCCTCCTGACGCCAGCTGTCTACCGTACTGCGCCGTGGCGCACTCAAACCGCAACCGGTGGGGATTGGCGGACGGCGGACGCCGGAGCAAAACCGGATCGGAGCTGCAACGCAGCGGACACGTATCCAGTGGAAATTGGGGGTTAGATTCCACTGGATGCATGTCCACCGCGTTACAGCTCCAGTACGGTTTTGCTCCGCCATCTGACGTCCGGCAACCTCCACCGACTCCATTTTGAGTCCGGCATGGCACTCTGCACTGCCAGACAGCTGGAGTTGCGAGACCGAGGAGTTCCCACGATAATTAAATAATCATGTGCGACCGCACTTACAGGTATGTGTTATAAACACAAAAACAAGTGTTCTCAAATGAAAGATTAGAAGAAGTGCTTGCATTTTTCTCCTTTTTTGAGGTGTTTGTGCTGGCATCAACACAGTGTTCTACCGTGAAAACTAACCCTATGTTATGTCGTTGTTTCGGTGTGTGACTTCCTGTCTGCTTTGTTCTGAATAGAAGTCCCCCGTATCTGCTCCAGCAGAGTCCAGACTGCCAGAGCTGGAGCTGGGACAAAGCAGATGCACAACCACTGCTGTGGCAAAGCTGTGATGAGAGGAGCCGGAGCAGTCACGTAACTGGTGGAATCTAGCCGTAAGGAGGATGACATACACAGGACAAGAAGAAATACACTTAGACACTACTTCATTACGGAATGAATTCAGGACTACAATAAACATTACAAACTGTTGATACAGAGGATACTTAGTCTACAGGCATCCTCAGGGGACTGAAGTTGACTCAGCTCATCACAAACTCACAATGAGGACATGGAGTGAAGCAATTGTTGGCTTTAATGTGTGACTTTGGTCCAAATCTCCTGGTATAAATTACCAATCAGTGAAAGTAATATGTAATGACAGGACAGCCTGGGGTTAGCTGCTTAGCATGCTAACATCAGTAGATTTTCATCACATTACATATATGCCATTATGTCAAAATTGCTATATTTTTGACACTGCTGATAATTTTAGTCGATCTCCAAACGCTTTCAATCAAAAATCTCACACATCACACCTCTAATGGGTTAGGGTTAGGACCTCTGATTGTGAAATCAAATGTGACATGGATCTTTATATGTGGAGTGATGTCTGTCTCATTCTGTCATCTGTCTTACAATCTGGCTTCAGTTCACCCCCCTCGTTATCTGCGTCAAAATTTTGAACGACAACAAAACATATAGAAAGTGGTATGTGCAAATTCCAGGAACTTTTTTGTGCATATGCAACGTTGATGAATTAAGGCCCTGGAGTTCCCCCGAACAGACTTGACTAGAAGAGTTAGGTATCACAGTAAGCACACACAATGGCCCTCATTTATCAATCTTGCGTGAAAATGGGTGCAGATCTGAGCGCAGAATTGGTCTTACGACAGGACACACGTGTGATTTATGAAACATTCGTATCTGACCAATTCCAGCGTACGAATGATCGGGTCTTGAATTCGATCGTCATTAACATGTTACGCCCTTAAATATTCGTGGATTGGAGGCCTCGCCCACTGAGGTCAAACATTGAGAGAAGAAACTCTGTCAAGAAGAGAAACTTTTCCGAGATGGAGATCGGCATCCCAGCAGCGCGACACATCAGAAGCTCCATTCACTAATGAAATGTTGTGCAAAACTGAACAGGCCAAAATAATATGGCACACTTTCTCTGGGGTTTACAGCAGAGTTCCCCCTGCTGGTCCGAGACGGAGCCACCTGCCCTTCAGCACCCCGAAGCAGCTCCACTGTGACCGTGTGCGTGTGTGCACTGTTGAATCTGCGTTCCTGCTCTGTAGCAGGTTTGCCAGCGGGGTTATTAGTTATCCCGTTAACTAGTTGTCATGTTAGACTATTTACATATTTTATTTTACAAAAAAGTGGTATCAGTAAAAACGTACAAAATAATCGGTTTTGATCTGTTCTAAATATGTGACTGCTTATGCTTAATGACAGCTGAGGTTTTTTTAATAATCATTTTCAGACTCAGACAGATTTCGCTGTGCTGCACCGCAAATCCACACACTCAAATTTGCGTACACGACCTCAGACCTGACGTGAGATCTGATCGTAGTTTCCGCTCACGTCCAAATTGATAAATGCCGAAGTTTGCATGGAAATGGTCGTACGCACGGTTTTCTGCCGTACGTTCGTTTGATAAATGAGGGCCAATAAGTCTACAGTCCTAACATGCTCTGTGAGGCTGTACTTTATAGGCACACTAGCTTTGAGCTCAATGCTGACATCAACATATTGTCACAATGACGGTGTTAACATGCTGATTTTTAACAGGTATAATGTTTACCATGTTCACCATCTTAGTTTAGTGAGCTAGCATGCTAACATTTTACACAGTTTACAGCTAATGCTAATTAGAGCGACTATGTCATTTGGAAGTCCATCAAACGGACATGAAGTATAACAAACCAAGAGAACAACAAAAACATTAGGCTACATGAACACTAATAATAAAACAACACAAATTTATAGCAGTTCAGCACCTCCGATAGCGACTGCATCATTTTGACATCATTTTCAACTCAGAGCCTGTATCAGTAGCTATAACGTTTAGTAAGACTGGCACAGCGGCCCACATGTTCACAAACACAATTTCAATATGAAGTAGCCTACTATAGGCCTACTCACCACTATTTGAAGGGCATACAACGAGCCTTGCGCTCCGCGAACTCGTAGACGATGCTCTGTATGTCCATTTTCTTTGCTCTCTCATTATCTATGGACAACATGGCAAGTCCACTCAGTCTCTCCTGTCCCACTGTGCTCCTCAAGTGGTTTTTAATGAGTTTTAACTTGGAGAATGAGCGCTCACAGGTTGCAACAGTGACAGGAAGAGTCAAAAATAAAAGGCAGGCGGTGCAAACGTCACTGAATGTAGAAGTTACTGCTGGGCGGTTGACAAGTACTGTTGGTGATGAGTTTTACCCAAAATACACTTGGAGACAATATTGGCGATCAACTTGTAAAATGTGCGCGTCATAAAGTTAAATGTGCGAGTGAAAATAAAGCCAGTCATGCAGCACAACATTTTATTTCATCATTTTACATCTACTACATCACTAAAGTCAGACGGTCTTGTAAAGTTTTAAGCAACCATGACTCAACCTAACTGGGGCAACCTATATAAACCCTGTATGAATCTGCATAGTATTTAATATTCAGCAGGCGGCGCCCATACTCTTTGCTCTTCTGGGCACTAGTCATGGGATAACTCGCCTCCTCCAGCTTCCCTGAGCCCTTCAAGAGGCCCAACTTCCTCAAGTCCTGCCTCCTGTCCGGGCTCCCATGGGGCCGGGCACGGGCCGGCCGGGGGGTGGCCGCCCTCCCAGTCCCCCCTGAAGCTCCGCCCCTGGGTGGGAGGTACTGGTTCAACAATGAACTATCATAAAGGAAGTTGGAGCAGACCTATATAAAGGCTTACCAGACACCAACACAATGCCACTGAGTTTGTGTCTAACATGGCTGAAGAAGTGTTGAAACAGCCAGACAGAGTTGTGAAATACCCCTTATTTTACTTCCATGGACTCAGGAAATGTTCGGAGGAAATGTGGGTCCAAGGGGCTAATCAAAGATCAATATCTGCCTCATTAGTTTAACCCTTTACAGTATAGCCTCTGTTGGACTGCACAGTGCTTTCTTTACCCGAGCAAATCACCTCAAACTGATTATCTCCCTCTGTCCGTTCCATATTATGGCCCACACAGCAGACGTTGTTAGTGAACACACTCAGGAGGCTGTTTCTCTAATTACAACACTCAACCCAAACAGCACTCAACTATTATTGCTCAAGCACACACACACACACACACACACACACTAGCACTGCCAACTGTCGCTCCACCATCCTCCAGCCATCTTTCATCAAACACAGCCACATACTGTATAAGCAGTTCACAATCAATTCCCAACATGCTGCTTTTCAGAATCTTCACAAATCATACTTTCACACATAAACTACTGATACAAATCCACAGCCTCCTACATTTGGACGTACTTAATTCAATGTCGACACCCACCACATTCAACATACACAAGACACAGTCGCCCCTCTTATTGTTGTCAGTGTGAGGTGGCAGCTCACTTAACACCGAACCATCAATTTGGCCTAGCAAACGCCTCATTGAGGCTCTAAGATTGCTCTTTGGAAGGATAGATGTCCCCGAGGACAGAAATACAATCATGTTGAGTGAGAACATGTGAGTTTATGTGTATGTGTAACAGCTCGGGGGGCTGTCCTGAAATGTCATTATATGGCAAATTTTAATCATTCAGGGCGATCATTACTGGAAAGGTTGGTTAGGAAATCAAATTCATCCCTGTTACATAAGTATCTCTTATTATCTGTTAAAAGAAACACCAACATATAAGTCACTGGAAATATGCCAGACGATCAGTGAGATGCTGTAGATGTTGGGTCTACATAACAACAAATTACAGGCAGCAGATCAGAAAAAGCAGAGGTTTTCTTACTAAGTTGTTGTGGTAAGATATACTCAACAAAAAAAATCTTTAGGAATTAGTGCAGTGCCGATTCAAAGCATGCTGTTCAGCACAGATGATCTGGTAATGTGGGGGGTTTACAGATCCAGTCTGAAGCCTTCTGAACTACTCACAGACTCAATAGGGCCACGCTACAATATCAAACATGTTTGATATTTGAAATCTGGATGATAACATTGGTATTTTCTGAGCAGGACCTCAATGAGAGAGGCATCCTGGAGCAGCTGACAGTGCTGCAAAGCAAAGGTTACCATTCTAGCCATTGAGGCCAAAGCAGTCTAGCATACTCCTGTTGATAAGAACTTAACATCTCACCTCCACTTATCTCTGAAGAATTGAAAACCTATGTCGACTGCATCTCCCTCCTCATCCAGACCTGTATGATCTTCTGCTTTTGTTTTTTTTTGTTTTTTTTTTTACTTCAACATGTTACTAGAGCAGGTTGTTGCAACATGCTTATCTCCATTTTGTTTACATCTGCTTCCCCATGAAGTCATGAAACCGGCAGACTGATTGCTTGACCTCTGGTATTGCTTCTCACAGCTTTTGAGAACCACTCATCAAAACTGAATGCGAAGGGTTATCAGAATGTTAACTCTGATTGCTGTATCATAGGCAACTGGACGTGTTTTATTTTCTTGAAGACGTTTCACCTCTCATCCAAGAGGCTTCTTCAGCTCTGACTAACTGGAGGGGAGTTGCAGGCTTTTAAAATCTGTGTGTGTGTGTGTGTGTGTGTGTGTGTTCTTACCAAGTTGTTACGGTCACGTTTCAGACTCCTTTGGGCCATGTGAGTTGTTAGGGCTAGGCGAGCCCAGGTGTGAATGGTTGTTAAGCTGTCTGGGGAGGGAGCTCAGTACAACATTGTTGGTGGGTAATAATTAATGTCTTAGGCAGCCTCCTCTGTTCAAAGACGGCCATTCCAGTTCGAGTCAGTGTCATGAGGTATCATGGCCACATCAAAAGCTTTCCTTTATGGGAACTTTTCCTTAACCCTCCATTGCATGAAATATTACTAGGCATGGTAAAAAATGTTTTGCATGTTTTTATTACTTAAAGTTGTCTAAATAACAACAACAATGATAATAAAAATAATAATAATAATAACAATTACAAATATAAATACATAAATACATAAATATATATATGTATATATATATAAAATCTTATATTTTTTTTTAAAGGGGGGTCGTTGGTAAATTGTTGCCATATGCAACAATATGCAGTCGTGGAAAGTACCATAAAATCAACATTTTTGACCAAAAAATAATTTTATTTAAAGCAACACTCAACAAATCCATCTCATACTCAACCAAAACAAACAAACAAACAAACATTTATACAGTAAAAACATTGTATAATTTCAACAGTTATTTAAAACGTCTGGTAATAAGAACCTGGAACCTGGAACCAGTCTCAATGAAGTACATTCAATCATTCATTTTATTTGATTTCATTCAGTTGTTTTATCTGTTTCATTTGAATTGATTTCATTCATTTGATTTCATTCATTTGATTTCATTTGATTTCATTCATTTGATTTCACATGATTTAATTTCATTGATTTGATTTGATTTGATTTGATTTGATTTCATGCCTTGTGAAAGTCAACAAAGCAGTTCCTCTCTGCACTGAAGCAGAGGAAACTGCACACTTGGAGCACCTGCTCCTCCCGATGCCCTTGCATCCTGGCACTTTGCACCTGCCCTTCTCAGGTGAATGCATGGGCCAGTGGTCGGTGCGGTCTCTGTGGACAGAATCTGGTGGGACAAAGCTTTGGGGCCCTCTTTTGTTTTTCTCCACCACCACAGCATGTGAAGGTCTCCCCTTCCTCTTGGTGCTGACCTTGTTCTCCATGCACAAGCATGAGGCCACTTGGATTTTGAAGTCCATCAGTGGGAGCTGGACATTCTCGGGCATCTGGGACTGGCAATCTCTCCTGTAAAGAAGCCACACCTGTACCAGGGTCACGTCGAGCATATGGAACACGATGTGGTGGTACTTGCAGGTCCACACTGCAGAACCAGTTGTTGAAAAACAGTTGTGTGTGAGATGTTGGTGGGGATAACTGAGGCCAACTTCAGCACAATGTTTCCGCTAGCACTGATGTCAGGGAATCCAGCACAGGGTTGAATTGATCCTGTGTACACATCAAAGTTGTACACAATGCCATACCACAGAAGTAGCTGGGATGCATCTTTTATGGAGGAAATGGGATAATATGTTACAAAATACCTTAAATCACAAAATGTAAAAAATATAATGTTTTTACCTTTAAAATATAAGCAAAGGTTGTAAACATAGTCTCAGGGTAGGTTCATGCTATGTAAGTCAATGGGACTACATTACATTGAATGCACCAGGAATTTTCCATATTTGCATCCTGTTGCCATATGGCAACAAATGCATTTTAGCATATTACAAAAAAAACTATTAGATCAAAACTGAATTAAATGTTAAAAAATAAAGTTTACTTACCCCAGATAGTGATTTCAATCTTTTATTTGATGAACATTTTCCAAAATTCCGACTAAAACACAGTCTTCGGGAGCCCCACACAATAATGTTTACATGTCAAATGTCCATGAGCAAAAGGGACTGGCAAACAGGGTATCCTTTTGATGTGACCTCATAAATGTTATGTCCTTCAAAGTAAAAGCCCCCTCTTCACAACTGTAAAAACAAAACATTTATATCATAGCTTTTTAGAAAAATGAAGATAAAGTAATTGTTGCCATATGGCAACACTGTACAATAGAGGGTTAATACTTATGAAGATAACTACGGAAGCGTATTGCATTCACTTGAATATTTGTTTTTTTGGTTAGTTTTTCTGAGTAATTTTTTCTGTTTTTTTGAGTAAATTTTATTTTGTTAGTTTTTCTGAGTAATAATTTCAGTTTTTCTGAGTAATTTATTTTTTTGTGTGTTTTTCGCAGTAATTTTTTTTCTTCTGTTTTTCAGAGTAATTTAGTTTTATGGTTGGTTTTTCGGAGTAGTTTTTTTTCTGATTTTCTGAATAATTATTTTTCTGAGTTTAGAGAGCATTTGAAACAATTGCCATATTCATTCCTTTATTGAAAGCTTGATGGAAACAATCATGACCAACTTTTTACTTTAATCAAGATTTACTTTGAGCTGGGTTTAAGACACTGGGAGACAGTCCTGTCTTTAAGTCATATCGATGGTATTACCATTAGTTTGTCGACTCTATGCAGGCACCTGAGGACTTTGCGGTTGTTCAGAAGGAAAGCCCATTCAGATCTGCTAGACATAGCAATGTTTCTGCAGGATCAGTTGCACAGATATGACATGCTCCACGGGCATAAATATGCGGGCGTCACTTGCAGGATAGAGGTTCTTGTGGGAGTTCGAAGTATCGCGATGATTCAGAAAAAAAATTACTCCGAAAAACAGGGGGGGAAAAAAAAAATTACCACGAAAAACAGAAAAAAATACTCAGAAATACAGGAAAAGAATGAGTCAGAAAAACAGGTAAAAAAAATGGTCAGAAAAACAGAAAAAAATTATTCAAAAAAACAAACCAAAAAATAAATTACTCAGAAAAACAGGAGTTTTTTTATTTTTTTTCAAGTGAATGCAATACGCTTCCGTAGATAACACATTGTAGTTGTTTTAATTTTTTTCTGTTCATAGAAGTCTTGTACAATCAATGCACTGTAATACCACTTTTACACCAAAATGATCATGTATTATTAGGTTTTTTTTAAAACTTGGGTGAACCTGCTAAAAATAAGCAAGTGACTCCTTTCTCCATTGCATTGCCAGGAGACAAGTTTTCTTGTCTGTATCATTTGTCATCGTGAATGTGCAGGGTAACAGGGAAGAGTATGAAGCAGATCATATATTGTACCTCATCAGACTGCACACGGAATAAGTTATAACTTGTTTTAAATGTCTTAGTTAATAGCATTTTAAATTATACACACTGTAGGCTGAAATCAGTCTTTTGATGTTGGGAAGGCAGCAATCAATGACGCAAATATAAAAATAAGCCTGTTTTAAAAAATGTAAGGGACAGACATTACAGATATTTCTGTCATTATGTAAAAAAACAAAAAACGAAGGGGAGTTAGAATAAGCACTCAAAGTACAGATACATGAGGAAAAAAAGTATAGATACAAAGTAGTTGTACTTTGTTACCCCCCTCCTCTGATATGTAGCACCAATCAGGCAGCTGACAGGCATGGAAGGAACTAACTGTGGTTTTAGTTACGTTTTATTTTAGCTTTTCTTTCAAGCTCAGAGACGACTGAGCAATGTTTAAGAGGTGGGAAGTTAAAAACAAGCCAACAGCCTTGACCTCAACACACATCATATCCTCGTGCCTGAAAAGATGTGATTGCAGAGTCATTAGACTTGGGTGAGAATACTGAATGTACCCATTCACATTAGAGACAAAAGCCAGGTGTTAGTATGTTTTAGTGGGTTTTTATTCCTGTTAAAGAGGTATATGTCTATCTTTAGTGAAAAGAGAATAGCGAGTAGTGGACACATTTCATTTTCTTAAGCAGTTTCCCAAACACTTCTGACTTCTGCCAACGAGCATGGCCACCTAACTTGAACACGACTGCTTACTCGGAACATTTATCACCTCTCATTTAAGACCTCCTTCTATACTTCCTTCTTCTCTCTTTATCATTCAGCTAAGCAGTGGCAATATCTAAAATGAATATAAACATGAATCACAGCAGTACTGTGACTGTCCATAGAAATTAATTGTGGGTGCGGCAGGGGAGCAGCAGAGAGTGATTTTAACTCATAATTGTAATGCACGTTGCCTTGAAGGAGACTTCATGAATATGCTCAGAGAGTCAGAGTGGCTGGCTGGCACCAGGTCAGATCTGATTTGCATATTGTTTACGGCCACTTGCTCAATTTGCAGCAGAGGTTTGAGCCTGTGATAACGTGGGGGCCTTATCTACTGAGTTGCTGCATGAGTAAACTTCTCAAAGTGAAATGCTTCAGCAGGATAAAGGAGCAGAGACCCTGTTGCATTAAGGACTGAGCTTTGTTTGAAAAAAATGCATAGAGGGTATATGCACAGTCCAGTGTTTGGAAGCAGATGTGAACATGTCATTTCTTTAAATATTATCATACATCTTTTGACCACAAAAGCAGACAATGTAGTTTGGATTGAAGGGTTAAAATGACATGGTTAAATGTACGATATGTAACCTCTGCTGCTAAAGGGCTCTTTGTCTAAAAAAAAGGCATTTGCCAAGTGTTGTAATGGTGGAGTAACGGAAAGAGCTGTGCTCAGACATTCGATTCTGCTCTGATCTGGAATCTGACCGTGTACTCCATGCACAGGTTCTGGAACTAAATTCTCGGAGAGGAGCTGGACTCTCTCCTTTTCCATAATTGTCCATGATGAGATGAACTGGGCCGTTGTGGGAGAAAAAAATGTCTTCTCAAGGGACGAGAGGGTTGCCTCTATGCGATTGCAGTTTACTTGGGGATAGGTTCTGATTGTCGTTTGCAACAAACAGCAGTTCTGATTACCAGGCCTTCTTGGTGTCCTTGGAAGGCATCCTGGATGGGGCTCCAACTGGGGAGGGGTGATGTTGGTGTCTTTCTAATATGAAAAGTGAACGTTACTCTAAACAGAGGAAGTGATGTGGTAAAAGGCGACAAACTGAATCACATTATAGAGCCCTGCCACACATCTGAGTATTCTTAGCAGACAATGTGTTTTTGTTCTTTCATGTGAAGTCAAAAGACTAAAAAAATTTATTTTTCATAATTTTTTTTCTAAAGGCATGTCTGTGCGTTTTGCTTAGGTCCTTTTTTTCCAAGAGCGCCAACTGAGATTCAAGGGCTTATAACTTGAGAACCCCTTTACCTAGAAATATAATCTTGGTCTCAAATGAAAGCTAAGACCCTGGGGTTTCTTGCCTGTTCAACACTTGTAGCTGGTTTTGTGTAAAATGACATGAATATTCCCATTCTATGGACTCTTGGCGAACTATGAAAAAAAAACTGTGGCATGATGTGTAGCTGTGGAAAAAGGGAACACTCCGAAGGTATGTAGGCATTCTTGCTTCTTGCGGTAGAGGGCTCTTTCTAATGTTGTGTCATGGTGAGTTTAGAAGGCTGTTACATGGTCTGGAAATAACTTTTTTGGGCCTAAAATAATCACGACAGTCTCAGCTTTCCAACAGTGAGTATATATTGTTAAGATCAGATGCTTAAAACTATTAGCAAAAAAAAACTATTCGTTTTTACGAAGGGCGTTCGTTTAGTGAAGGGTGTTCCTGTGTCGGAACGGTGTTCCTTAAGGGGTTGATTGATTGTTAGATGAAATGATAGTACTGACATAATTGGATCTGTATATTACAATCAGTTGCCAAACTGTGCACTAAATATGTTTTGATAGCTTGGCAGCTAAGAATGGCTTACCTACTTCCAGTTCCAGTCAGCATGACAAGATGTGTGATGTGAAAAACAGGAACATCTTTTACATTTACCTAAATTGCTTTTAAGCATGAGTGGGTCTAAAAGTGCTTGAACTGCAAAACAAAACAAAGAAATATAGATAAAAAAAGTCAATTTGCCTTTTGAATTACTACTGCTGTTTATTTTGCACGGTGCTTTCAAAGGTACCTTTTGTGGACAAAACAGAATTATCTAACTGGCATGTTATGTCTTGTTCTTGTCAATCTGTGCAGGTTGCACCCAACAATGATTCATACAGACAAACTCCAGTGGGAATCCACTGCATTGATCAAAAATATCTTCAGATGAACCAATCCGGGGGTGGGGGGGTCATCTTGGGAGGGCGTGTGGTCGTTGAATGAGCTGGCCCTCCTTCCTTAGGCCATCTATGTTTTGTTTTTGTTTTTTTTCCCCCAGGATTTATGCCCTTTCCTTCAACTATCCATTTACATTCAGGGCATTTATCAGACACTTTTGTCCACAGTGACTTACAGTAATTCATACATTGATGGCAGTGGCTGCCATGCAAGGTGCCAACCAGCACATCAGGAGCACTTTGGGGTTCAGTATCTTGCCCAAGGACACTTCGAAATGCAGACCAGGGGATCTCAACCAGGGACCTTCCAATAACAAAATGGTCAACCTGGATAAAAGTGAGCTGGGACCCGGAATCTAGACTTTGATGAATTAGCTTGTAGAGTAGAAGGGGTTCTGAAGTTAACCTACTGCTCCAGATATCAGGATTGAGAAAAAAACAAACATGTTTGCTGTTGTGCATGGTTTGCAATTTATGTTTTATGGCAGTTACAATGATATCCTGGTTTGATGCCATTCAGATTCAAAAGCTCTCTATTTGATACAGTCTCGGGGTTGTAGGTTACAGCAACTGAAAATCCAAAATGAATCAAGCCCTTTAGGCGTTTTGGCAGTAGCATCAGAGGGGGAGCCCCCATCATGTATTAGTTCAAAACATGTATTTTGGTCGACTGAGTTTCTGCACACACACTGATGGATCAGCAGATCACATCTGTAGAACTGTTGGATGTATTAAATAAGTGTCATATTAATTAATTTATGTTAATTAAGCTTATGTTTCAAGGTTGTTTGAGGCACTAAACTACGGGACCTCCGTACTATACTTTTAAATAAAAACAAAAAAAGTTTTTTGTTGATTTAAAATTCCAATAAAAAAAAGTTTAAAAAAAAATAAAAAATCAAAGTTGTTTTCACTTTAACTTAGTTTTCGTCAAACATTATTTCTTTTAAAGCAAGTGTTAATAATTGAAATGTATCCGGGCTCACAGTGTATTTTCGGTCCGTGTACGTTACGGCCATCCGATTTTCGTTTTGAAGTCGACAAGCGGAAAACGAATAATGAGTCGTTTCCCGTTTTTCGCTTCAAAATAAATTAACGAAAAACGGAAAATGACTCGTATCCCGTTATTCGTTTTAAAATCGGAAAACGGGGAACGGAAAACGAATCGTTAACTGATATAAGATACTGTGTTCGTGAATGGGAATCGGGGATGAAATGACAGTGCCATTTTTTCATTCCAGATTTTGCCATACGTCTTTTTCAGTGACCCGGAAGGCGCCGTGTTATGCCGCGAAAACACTTGATCTGATCCGAAGGACGATTTCAGTGTCATGTCTGTATCTGAATATTCAGA
>CAEMYA010000084.1:622720-633592 GCA_903131615.1 Diplodus sargus
CCACTCCCGGCCGGCATGCTCGCTGCTGAGCTCAACTGAACTGAGAAAGGAACGAATCAGTTCCTCAAGTGATTCCGTTCACTTCGTTCACTAAAACGATTCGTTCTTTTGAACGACACGTTCGCGACCGACACAACACTACTGCAGGAGCACCAGTGGTTAAGCTGCATGCAGGAATCGTTTGCATTCCTCATTCTGGGAGTGGGCAGACTCAGGGAGGACCAGCTTATGTAGAGAACAGTGTTTTTACAATATGGGACCTTTAACCATGTGTCATTGAGGTGAAACAGTGGGCAGGTTTTTTTGCCATATAAAGAGCACTTCAAAGTTATATTTGTTTGAGAATGACCTAATAACCTAATAACTTAATGTGGATGCCTTCACAGCTCCTCAGCTGGTCTACAGAGGACTGTGGAGACTGGAGAGTGTTGGAGGAGAGCGATGGAGTGGGTGGAGGATGGCTGTAAGTGGAGTGAATGATGGGCTTCCAGTAACAGATCAATAGCTCAAGGCCTTAAGCCCAGATTGGCTTTCATTCCATGGGGAATTCACCATAGACCTGCAAATATGAACACACACACACACACACACACACACACACACACACACACACACGCGCGCTTATGCATCACATTTTGCATCCACTACTCTCAACTGCTAACCCAGCCCACTGACCAAAAACTTAGCCTCTGCTCCCCGCTGTTTCAGTCTCATTCATCAAAACTGAACTGCACTCTGGGAGTATAATAGCTCAATCACCAAGTCCCCCCTCCCCGCTCCTTTCCCCCAACCCAGTCTGCATTTGGCCGCACTCAAAACTTTCCCATCACTGAGCTTTTAGAGATATATAAAGGAGGTTTCTCATTCTGTCTCCGTCTGTTCAGGTTTTGGTAGGAGTCACACAGAGGCCAGAGCAAATTGTTCTGTGCGCAGAGCTAAATCTCCACCTCTCTCTCTTTTTAAGAGGCTGGGTCTGAATGATCTTTACCAATAATACAAATACTGTTTCAGGGCTGACTTCAGAACTGCTTGGCTGTGGAACAAAATTAGTTCATTGGCAGTTGCACGGCAATAGTAAGCAACATATTCAACTTACTCATTTAATTTACAGCTGAAGCACTCAGAGTGTTGCCAGTCTCTCTTCAGAGGTGAATGGTTGCTTCGAAAAAGCAACTTAAACACATTTTAGGACTGTCTTACTAACTTCTTTAAAATGAGGCATAATATTAATGATAATAACTTATTTATGTAGCACTCTTCTGTGAACATTTTTTACAAAGTGTTCTACATAACAATAAAACCCAAAAGCAGCGACAAAAAATAGATACATGTAAACGATCATATTTGGAGTTAAAGGTGCAATATGTAAGAACTGGCCATCTGTCAAAATGATATCAATGACAAATGTGGGGCAGCATATCACCAGAGTAACCACTTACTACTACTCTGTGAAGCTGCTGTTCTGTAGTTAACTTAGTTATCCATGATGCTAGCAGTCTGGATTTGGAGCTTGTGCACTAGGGGAGTATTGGTGTTTACACCTCTAACACAGGACCTTTGGACTAGGATGGGAACAGGCTAGCTGGCTAGCATGTTAACTTCAGCAGATATATCTGCAACACAATACATAGACGTAACATCAAAACTGTGCACTATTTATTTATTTTTTTACAATTTGTACTTACATTATTACATTTTGTATTGCACCTTTACAGAAAAAACTAAAACTGACCAACAAGAAGATACAACTAGTAGCAGGTGAAAACTTCAAATGCAAGTGTGTGCCGAAAAATTACAAGAAATAGTAGTTATGTGAAACACAAGAGACATGCAGCAAAAATACAAAACCATTCACTAGTGCTTCCAAAACTCCCAAATAGCCCTGTATAGGCAGTGATTTACATAAAATTATGTTTATGAAAGGGCATTTCAGAGGGGATTTGAAAGATGAAACAGATTTCCAAGCCTAATGTCCTCAGGCAAGGCAAAGCAGGCCCCATAATAGAGAGACCTTTGGTCTTGAGCCTGTTATGAAAAACAGCCAAAAGGACCTTGCCTAAGGATCTAAGCCTGCAATTGGCTCATAAGGAGTTAAGAGGTCAGCAATAAAGCCAGGGGCTGGACCTTGCTGTGCTTTGGAAGTAAACAGTAAAATCTTAAAATTAAAATTATTAATCTTACTGGTAGCCAGTGCAGCTGTGCATAGTTTAAGGGTAAAATTGTCTCTAAGTTAAAATTCCAGCTGCAGCATTTTGATCAAGCTGGCGGTGCAAGATATGTTGTTGACTGTGGCAACTGTACCAAGTGTGGCAACAGCCCAGACGAGACGAAATAAAAGTATGAACTACTTTTAAGCATGAGATAAAAAAAATTGGAAACTCTTTACTTGCTCGATGAAAGTCGGCTCACTGTTAAGTACACCCCCTTAATTTCTGGCCACAGGCTTTATATTAGATTGTAAATCACTAGCACTTATAAGGAACACAGCTTTGAATTGGGCAGAGTAAGGCTATTTCAGTATTGTTTTCACTTAAGTGTCCTAATTAGAGTTCTCAACGGGTCAGGCCAGCCCGACAAACCCGACCAGACCGGCACGTTTGGGCCGGGTTCGGGCCGAAATTATACGCAAATGAGCCAGGTCGGGTCGGGCCTCGGGCTACCTTTTTTCATAAAAAGTGTGAAGATTTAATTAATATTTATTTACGGCATATTTATTTATATAGGCTATTTAAAGTTAGAGTGTTTCGGTTGTTTGTGTTAAATCTTTTAATTTTAGTTTGAGTTTGATTTGAATTTCCGTCTGCAGTCTGTCTGATCATGATAACAAGTGTATGAGGAAAACAATGCAGGCATGGGGGGGTCGGGTTTGGGCCGGGTTCGGGCAGATAATTCATGCTGGTGTGTCGGGCTCGGGCTTAAAAACCCGCGGGCCGGGTCGGTTCGGGTTGTAATTTTCAGGCCCGTTGAGAACTCTAGTCTTAATGTCCAATTTCTGAGAGAATTTAAGCAGTTAGGATCATATCTTAAAGGTATATTTAATGGTGTAACAGCTAACTAACTAACTAACAGCTATCCTGACAAATAGTAATAGAAGCATGAGAGGGAAAAGAGGAAGAGGTCAAGAATTGAGCCCTGTAGTATCCCAGATGTGATTTTTGCTGTGGATGACGTTGACTTGACTTTTCTCACAGAGAAAGTCCTACTCTTTGAACAGGAATTAAAGAAGCTCAGTGCTGAGTCTGAGACACCTACCCACTGTTCAAGGTGATAAATTCAAATAGCACGATCTATTGTTGTCTATTGTTGTCAAAGGTTTGACACAATATATACCTATATCTTGGTATTGGTTGCCACCCCAAAGAAACACTGAGCATCGTCCTGTATCTGCTGTGGAGAGGGTGTCATCGACCACCTTAAGCAGGGCTGTTTCTCTGCTGTGAAATGTTCTAAAATGTGACAGAAACGTTTCATAGATATTATTTTGTTACATATAAGTTTTTGGGTAAACACATCTTAATAAAACGTGTTATAAAAAGGCGGTTTGAGATCAGATCAGGTGCATCAGGGAAAAAAAATTGCTGCTATGGCCAGAAAACTGTTGACAAAAGATAGAATACCAGGGCCTACAGTTTCAAAGATCTCTTTGAGAAATTATCTTGGAACATCAAGGCAGCAGGTTACTGACCTCATCTGAGAGACAATATCCTTTAAAATTAGAACTGAATTGGTTGACATCCATTCAAAACAGCTGAATTCCATAATAGTTTAATATGGCTTCTTTTTTTATCAACCTTCTGAGGAAAGTCGAAAGAAAATTCCTTACACTTCTCTGTGGAGGCTTCAAGGCCATGTCCTGGGGAGCAGCTAATGGCAGAATCAATGGCGTGGAACAGACCCTTTGAGTTGTGACTTATTGGATATAAGGTCTCAGAAAAAAAAGCAGCCCTACATCCTTAACTGTTTTCTGTTATATGAGCACTTGATACCTCACAGCCCAGTCTCAGGATAAAATGTAAAGCTAACGGTTTTGGAAACCAAAGCTATGTTCAATCTGTAAGTGTCATAGCCTATGTACCATATTAAGATTTGTGCAACCTGTGTCATATCGCATCCACATTACATATTTATAGCCTGACTTTCCTGTCTGGAGGTGGAGGTCGAGACAGTGGTCCATTTAAAGGAGTCAAGACTGCTGAGTCAGTGTCTCCTCTGTTTGAGTTGGTCGGTCAACATTTGTAAGTGTGGCCCCACTGGACCTCGGGACAATTTCCAGCCATATTTGTGGTGACCTAAAGATTTTTCAAGCAAAACCATGATATCCTAACCGTAACCCTAACCATAACCATGTGGTTTTTGTGCCAAACCTTACCAGTGCATAAGCTCAGCATTGTGACAAGAGAAAAACTAAGAAATTCAACCTGAGGAAACATTAAATTGTGTCAAATAGCATGCAATGAAACACTGTGCTCAACACAGTGATGAAAGCTGGATTACTATAACAATGGATTGGCATTTGAGCATTCAAATCGAGTATTTATACGATTCTGATTAAATAGTTGTGAGAAAAATCAAGTAACTCAAGGGTATAGTTCAATTATTCGAAAATTGCTTATTTTTGAGACTGACATGAAAGATATGTCACGATCATGGTTGCTTATCAATTTGTTTTGCTGGATTTAAAACCTGGTTATGTTAACTGGGTATAAAGGCTGAAACAGGGGAAACAGGTAGCGTGGCCCTGTCAAAAATTAAGAAATATATCTATATCTATATATATGCTGAAGCAAACTTGGAAGCACATTACTGTGTATTATAGTGTAAGCTGAAACATTAAGGGGCAGAGCCCAACACCAGGAACACCAGCTTCAGATTAAAAGTACAGAAAGCTATGTGGACGGGATCTAAAATTATTTTTGACTTTATAGTTTGGTTTGGAGTATCAGAAAGGATGATGTCGATGGATGAACAGTGAGGTCAGCTGCAGGTCGACACATGACCTTTGTCTTTATCCACCAGCAGAAATTTAATGATATTTTAACTCCGCTGTGGCTTATTTCCAAAATAAATTGTATACACATTTGTAGGACAAACATAATGGAAAGTGTCATGAAATAACTGTTGTTGTTGTTGTTTTTACAAATATAAATTGAGTTATTGATTGATCGAAAATCAGTTTGTCTTCTCTCATGACTGAGGTTGGGGAGAAACAGCCACAAGAGAGAGGAGTGTCCCCCATGTTCCAAGTTCTCTTCCTCTCTATTTATTCTGTCTTTTACTGTTACTCTTTCTCCTTTCCTCTTATTTACTTGTATTACCATACTATTTTCCCCCTGTCCCTTCACTTTCCTATCTACCATTGCATGTGTTAGAATACTAAAGGCATTTTCTTAGCACCAATACCAAGTCCATCATCTTCCACTTGATCCTATTTGAGTGTGTATTAGTGTGCATGTGTTGTGCAACCACAATATTAGTCTATCCCCGAGGGGGACATCTTCTGCTGCTCAGATGCATAAATTGTTATTGAAATGTTGTGAAGAGAAATGGGTAAACACAGGGTATTTATAATGCATAGTGCACCAAACTTTACAGTTTCTGAAGTATGTCCCTAAATCCCAATGCAAGCTAAAGAGGTTGACAAAGCAAAGAACTGTAAATGCTAAATCTGAAGATGATTGTATTGTTACAATGACACCGTTATTAATATAAGACTGTGTGTAACATTTGTGCATTGTGGTACAGTGTGTCTTTGATACTAGATAAGCATTAAAAGTTTACCTTTTGTAGAACTAGGACTGATGTCGAACCATAGTTGCCTCTCAAGGTGTAAAGACTGATTGTCTTCACACCTGGAAAGGTCATTATTCGGCCTTACGGCCCACTCCTAACACACCAGTCCCCCCTCCTGGCCATGGTTGGAGAAAAGTGTTGGTGACTCTGATGTGGCAATAATCGGCTACAATGTATTCAGAAGGGATGGACAGAGGAGAGGAGAAGTAGTGGCTGTAAATGTCAAATCTCATTTTTCTGTCTCATTTCTCTCATGCTGTTTCCATCCCGAATTGCTTTGAGTTCATCGCTGTCAAATGAGCTTTGTAGCCTAATGATTGTATTATTGTAATTGGTGTGTGCAGGCCTCATTAAGTTCTCAATAGCTCCATAACTAATCTGGCAGATACACTCACTAGTAATGTTAATAAAGAGGTTATTGTAATAGGTGAATTTAACATTGCCTGGTTAAGGTGCCTCTGATTCCTCTGAGAGGTTAAATAAATCTGTTGCAATATAAACCACAATTAATGAACCCACTAGATCCAATCTGAAAACTCCCTCTGAAATCAACTCTAATTGATTTAATATCAAAAAACAAAAGTAATAAAATCATTTCTTCTGGCGTCTTTGACCTTGGGATTAGTGATCACTGCCCAGTGGCCTGTATGAAAGGAGCACTCATTTAAAAAGATTGAAATCCCAAATCATTGTTAAGCATGCTCACATTTTAATCAACAAGTCTTTTTGATTTATCTTTATCAAAGTGGTATTGCAATTCCACACACACATCTGAAATTCCAGATGATGAGTTGGCCTTCGATAATTTCACCAAGACCTTCCTCTCAGTCATAAACCAGCATGCTCCGCTTAATAGGAACGGGCTAAGAGATAGATCAATTCCCTTGACTTATTGATAGAAAGAAATAAAGTCTGGTCCCTCTCGAGATGCTCTGGAGACAATTTTTACTGGATTGCTTTTACGCAAGTTAGAATAGGTGCATGATCATGGTGTGGAAATCCAGAGTATGTCATCTTAATCAGCATTTTTTTTCGAGGGCTGTGAACTGAACTATACTAAAAAACAACTCCTGCACAGATCCCGACCAATTTAAAGTCAATGACCACTTTCTTGCTGACCACAGAGACATTAGTTTAGTGTTTAATAAACACTGTATAGCAGTGGTAGCCTCTTTCAGAATGAGGGATCAAATTCCTCAACAACAGATGATAATATTTCCCTGTGATCCAGGGCCCGTATTCACAAACAATCTTAAGGCTAAAAGTAGCTCCTAACAGGCGAATTTAGGAGCAACTCCTAAAAATAATGGGCGTGTCAGTCGTAACTTTAGGACTCCTAATTTTTGAAAATAAGAGTTATTCACAAAACAGTTTAAGCCTAAAAGTAGCACCTAAGTCTGGGAAACCTTAGAAGTAGTCCAGAGGACTCCTAACTTGCTAAAACCTGGTCACAGCCGAATGTTTTGGAGACGCTAAATGACAGGGAATTATTAAAACTATATCGGATGGACCGCAAAGGGACTGAAGTTGTGGTTGAGTTGGTGAGGGACGCAATAACGTCCCCACCCAAGCGAAACAATCCAATAACGCCGGAGATAAAATGTTCGGCAACACTCCGGTATTTGGCTACAGGGAAAATGCAGCTCGTCGCACGGGACTAGTATTACCTGGGGACCTCAAGTGATTTAGAAATTGTTAAAAAAAAAAAATGCGGCGCATTCGCACAGGATAAGCGAAGACTGTTTAACTTGAATTTACTGACATTATCTCCTGGGTCATTCGCACCGGAGCCCTTGCTGGAGCAGCACAACGGTTGGATATGGATATTTTTAATATAACAACTGGTGAGCCTGTTGAAAGATGGAAAAGTGTTCCTTACCGCATGCTGCCATGCATGTAATCCATCTAATCATCTTTTGAGATATCGCTCTTCTGATGAGCCTCCTGAATTTGTATCCAGAATGCTGTCAAAACTTTCATTCATAATTCCCAACGCAGCCTCCGTAATTCTCCACTGGGAAAAAGGCAGAAAAGCACCCAGATTATTCGATTGATAGTCGCATTACTCCTGCATGTATACGTTCCAGCGGATCGGATTGGATTTTTGCGTTCTGCGCAGGCGCGAGATTTTTCCCTGGGGCCGTGAGCCGGAAGTAGTCGGACGGTGGCGGCGGCGTCTTTCCTCCGAAATCACTGCAAGAAAGAGCGCCACTGTGCACCTAGTCTGTGTAATTATCATGTACACCATATACGAAGTGTACAAAGATGTAGCTTCGTCTCGCTCTTCGTACGCCACCTTTCTTGAATGCCGAGGCAGCTGGTGACATAAAGAGGTCAGCCGGAGGTGTCTCTGTTACCACTAGTTGAAATGGGCACAGCGCCGCCTAGTGTACCGGGGTATGACATGCTCCGGCCCAATAATCCGATTTTCTCACTGGCATGTATACTCGGATAATTGCAGTTGTCTGACTGAGTAGCATAGTCGAACTATGGCTGTAATCCGACTAAGCTGTGCATGTAAACGCACTGTGTGTTTGGTGAAATATGGTAGGTAATTTGCGGTGGAGTTTTTACTTTACAAATTACAGACATGGCAGATTCACACGGGATTAAGCTCACAGACGACCTCCGCAATTATTACAAATTACTGGAGGTCCCCAGGTTATATTAGTCCTGTGCGATATGTCAATCAGAAAAAGTTGCATTCCATCAATACACAAAATGTCTTTGATGCATGTTACAATATACTGGACATTGTAGCGAAATGGCCCGGATCAACACACGATTCCCACATTTTTTTTTATGGAGAGTGGTTTGACGCCGTATAAGGCAAGGCAAGTTTATTTGTATAGCACAATTCAGACACAAGGCAACTCAAAGTGCTTTACAGGTACACACAAATTACATTAAAAGACATAAAAATGTCATTTAAAAGACATTAAAAATGTCATTTAAAAGACATTAAAAATTGCATTAAAAAACATTAAGAATTGCATTTTAAGACAAGTAAAAACATTAGGAAAAAAACAAACATCAAAAAGAAAGTAGGCTAAAATAGAAAAGCTTTAAAAGAAACAAGCCTGTAGAGTCAGAGTCATAATGCAGTTCAAAGACTTGAATTGCTTCAGCTAAAAGCAGTGGCAAAAATAAATGTTTTAAGTCTTGATTTAAAAGAGGTGAGAGTTGGAGCAGACCTGCAATTTTCAGGGAGTTTGTTCCAAATGTGTGGCGCATAGTAACTGAAAGCTGCTTCTCCATGTTTACTTCTGACTCTGGGGACTGAAAGCAGACCGGTGCCTGACGATCTCAGAGTTCTGGATGGTTCATAACGTGGCAGCAGATCAGAAATGTATTTTGGTCCAAAACCATTCAATGCTTTATAAACCAACAACAGGACTCTGAAATCTATTCTTTGATAGACAGGAAGCCAGTGTAAAGATTTAAGAACTGGAGTGATGTGATCTACTTTTTTGGTTCTTGTCAGGACTCGAGCAGCAGCGTTCTGAATCAGCTGCAACTGTCTGATGGAGTTTTTAGGGAGTCCTGTAAGGACACCATTACAGTAGTCGAGTCTGCTGAAGATAAATGCGTGAACAAGTTTCTCTAAAACCTGCTGAGACATAAGCCCTCTTATCCTGGATATGTTCTTAAGGTGATAGTAGGCTGACTTTGTAACTGTCTTAGTATGGCTGCTGAAGTTCATGTCTGAGTCCATAATTACACCAAGGTTTCTGGCTTGGTCTGTAGTTTTCAACATTACAGACTGTAGCTGAGCAGAGACTTTTAGGCGTTCTTCCTTGGATCCAGAAACTCTGACACATCCAATCATTGATTTGTTCAATGCATCTACTCAGGGTATGTATGGGATTATAGTCCCCTGGTGATATGGTTATATAAATTTGTGTGTCATCTGCATAACTATGGTAGCAAATGTCATTGTTTTCCATTATCTGAGCTAGAGGGAGCATGTAAATGTTGAATAGTAGAGGCCCCAGAATGGAGCCCTGGGGTACTCCGCTTGTCATTTTCATCCGTTCAGATGTGTAATCACCAATAGACACGAAGTACTCTCTCATTTAGATAAGATTTAAACCACTTTAGTGTTGTACCAGAGAGTCCAACCCAGTTTTCCAGTCAGTCCAGTAGTATATTATGGTCGACTGTGTCAAACGCAGCACTGAGATCCAGTAATACTAAGACTGAGATTTTTCCACTGTCCGTGTTTGAATGAATGTCGTTGAGGACCTTAACAAGAGCCGTCTCAGTGCTGTGATGTGGTCGAAATCCTGATTGGAAAACATCAAAACAGCCATTTGTTATTAAGTAATTGTTCAGCTGTTGAAAGACAGCTTTTTCAATTATTTTACTTAAAATGGGGAGGTTTGAAATGGGCCTATAGTTATTCATTACTGATGTGTCTAGAGTTCTCTTCTTCAGGAGTGGTTTAATGACTGCAGTCTTAATGGCTTGGGGGAAGACACCTGAGAGAAGAGACGTGTTAACAATCTGTAGCAGATCTGGAATCATGCAGTCTGAAACTTTTTTGAAGAACCCTGCTGGTAAAATATCCAGGCTGCAGGAGGAAGATTTCAAATGCTGTATAATGTCTTGCAGGTTCTTGTCATTGATTGGCTCGAATTGTGTCAGGGTATTAGAGTTGGGTTTAGGTGGACAAAACGACAACACACCTCCAGTACCTGGTAGAGTGGCACTGACTGCTTGTCTAATGTTCTGAATTTTGGCAGTGAAGAATAATGCAAATTCATTACAGGCCCTGGTAGACAGATGTTCAGAGGCTACTGGCACAGGAGGGTTTGTTAGCCTGTCCACAGTAGCAAACAAGGCACGAGCATTATTTTTGTTCTTGGTGATGATGTCTGAGAAGGACTGCCTTGACTTTTTAAATTCTAAATTTAAAATGTGAAGTCTTTCTTTATAAATGTCAAAGTGAACCTGGAGATTTGTTTTTAAATACATTTCTTTATCCAATATCTTTTCATAGGCTTTGTCATGGGCTTGTAGGCAACTTCCTTATTTTCACTTCATGCATTGCGTAGCCTGAATGACTTTTCAGTGGGCTGC
>CAEMYA010000084.1:633912-655738 GCA_903131615.1 Diplodus sargus
CATAGCAACAGAGAGTTACTTCTAGTTTAGGAGTTCACTGTTTTCATAACTAAAACTAGGTCTCAGTGGCTTTGTGAATTACTTTTAAGAAACAACTCCTACATAAAATCTTTTAGTCTGATGAAGGAGTACTCCTAACGTAAAGATAAAAGTCTTTGTGAATACGGGCCCTGGTCTTCAAGTGCAGTTAAAGATGATTTCCTTGCCATTGATCCTAAAGTATACCGAGAGGCCAATCTGGACCTCTTTTTTTCTCAAGCTCTCACCCCTTTTTATTTTAGACTAAATAACCCATATTTTTAGTCTGTCAGTTTACTCTGCTCAGCTCATCTGTACGTACAGGAGGTGACCATCTTAATAATTATGGGCCGATATCCAAACTCTCCTGGCGAGCAACGTTCCTAGAATCTCTCTTCATTGATCAATCTAAGACATTTATATCCAGAGCTTCTATCCTGAGCCCATTCTAATCTAGCTTTAGAGAAAATTGATATTTGATTTGACAATATTGTATGTAATTGATTTAGGAACTGCATGTCTGAGAAACAGGGATCTGGTAAATTGAGAAGCTACTCAGAGTAGTAGTAACACATGGTGTCCTACAGGGGTCAATTTTGGGTCCAGTTCTATTTACCATCTATACCAATAGCATTCTGTCATACTTAGAAAACAGTCTGCCCATCTGTGCGCTGATGATAGTGATGTGTTGCTGATTCTGTGGTTTCCAGCAGTACAACACTTACGCAACACCCTGCAGGACTATTGTAACAACCAAAGACTGGTTCTAAATGCTGACAAAATTACATGTATGTTATTTCCCAGACCTAATGCTATATATTACAATTATTTAATATTTCTACTATAAACAGACATTTGATTGAGAAGATCACAGAATATATCTCAGCATTTGGATGGACGAAAATGTAACTTCAAAATATTACACTGATAATCTTGTGTTTTGACAAAAAAATTGCTCACCTCCACAGGAATAAAATCATATTTTCTATATTTTGGGGAAATGTTGAGGCAATTTTCATGTCAGTGAACAGTCCAGGTCCTGTACTCTGTCTATCACACTGCTATGAGATTTATAACAGGTGATATTTATGGTACACATCATTCTATTTTATATGATGAGGTTGGATGGTCTTTCCTCAAAGAAGACAGATAATCGCTGGTATCTTTTTATATGTGAAGCCTTGACTGGAAAGCTACCACATTATTTAACAGAAATGCTATGCTCTACTGATGGGGTCCCGCTTTATGGTCCACAAGTCACATCCAAACTTGGAAAGGCTTCCTTTAATTTTAACTCTTAGAATAAAACATAGAATTAAAATCAATACCCTTATATCCTTTAGCCATTTCAGAAATTGGATTTTAAACCTCCCAACCACCAGTTGGAATTGTTTTAAATAACTGCATTTTTTAACGATCCAAATTATTCTAATCATAGTCATATTGAGTTATATACACAGTACATTACTAATCTTATATGTTGACTATTTAATTATGTTGCATGACTACAAAATGCAATGTAACAGTATATATGCTTTTACATTATCAATATTTTTTTAAAACATACACACATCTATTTGTACACGCACATATTTGTTTACATATACACAAACCCATAAACACCAGGAGAATGAGTCTGTAGTGCTTTTCTTTTTAATTGGCATCAGCCTGGATGTAAACAGTGTCAAAAAGATGGTGATAATAATATTGTCAGCATCTTCGTAACAAAAGTCCAACATCTGTTAACATTATCCATCCACTACGTGTGAGCACCAGGCACCACTGATGTTTAGAGTTTATTTTATTGGTCATTCAAAATTACACCTTACAGTGCAGATTGGAACAAAATGTCATTACAGATGGCTCGGCATAGTACAGGGTAAAAAACAGCAGTATGTATTTACATGGTACAAAATTGGATAAAAAGTGTAAATATAAATACTAAATACAATATTGGACATGTGTATTATCATATTCCATTAAGTGAAGGAATCCTGAATTGGTGTATGTGGGTGTGTGAGGGAAGATTGAGGGATTTTAATTTTGTATTTAACAGTCTCATGGCATGTGGAAAGAAGCTGTAATGAAGCCTGGCTGTTCTGCTGTGAAGGATGCGGTCCAGTTGCATAAACAGTCCATGGTGGGGTTGGGAGGTGTCTCTCCTGATGTTATGAGTCCTGGTCAGGCAGCGTTTTTGTGCATGTCCTGGATGGGAGGAAGTGAGCTCCCAATTGATTTTCTCCGCTGTCCTCACCATCCTCTGCAAGCCAGTTGAACTGAACCGCCCCTGAGAGGAAAGAGATTCAGGATGGGAGCCGTTTTGATCTACTCCATGCATGCCGGGGTCCTGCTTCGGAAAGCAGGTTCACCCGTTGAGTGGAACAGCTTGATCCATGATGTAATGTTGCAGATAAGTCTCTGTAAAGATGTGAACACTACAGTCTCTGATTTCCTGTTGCATGGAATCCTGTTTGCCCATTTCCTTTTTTCTGCAACCCGACATTAGCCAGGAGCAGCCTCAGCTGGATTGGCACGGCTCCCACCCTGAATCTCTTTCCTCTCAGGGGTGGTTCAGCTCTACTAGTTTATTTTACATTCTTCTCTTATGCCTTTGAATTCATTATTATCCGGTAATATGCGTTTTCAGCAGTAAAGCTGAAGATATATCAGGTCGAAAATAAAAATGTAGTAAGGAACTACCAGCTGCTGTATCTGCATGTCCATATTTATTCGAAAGGTCATGGATGCCTGGAGCTTTGATTTACAAAAAATACAATAATAATAAATAATGAGAGATATTTTGTGAATCACCAATCAGCCTGAAAATACTGAGCTATGCATTTTGGTCCTTATCGCTCACCCCTAGCTGCCATGTTAAAAAGGTATGTTGGCTTATCCATATGTACATACAACTGTTTTCCTCTTGATAAAGTTAGCAAATTGTGGCCAGATTATCATTACATTTCAATGTTGTTATTTAAAGTCCCCAGAAGAATCATTTGAATGTGCTTAGTGATTTTCCATCATCAGGCAAAAAATATATTTCCACAAGACATAATTAAGTCTAAAGGGGAACGTGCTGAGATTTGCTGAGCACATGAACCCTCTCCATTAGGGACGATTCAAGGTGATTTCTTTTGAGCTTTAAACTTAGGCCAAAATGTCAGCTCGCAAAGAAGACATCTCCTCACTGTGTGATCTAATTGCTCACTATAGAATTTGCAGAGGATGTACATGTTCCCCGCAGGATGAAACCTTTTCAGTTTAATTTGGCCAATGCTTGACTAGGTGTGTGGAGGTGTAAAAACAGGAGGTGTTTTTGCTTTTCTATCAAGTTCTCTTTTCTTATTCCTCACACTCTTCAACACCTTTAATGCCTTCAAAGAGAAACAGTATAGAGTAAATGTGCTTTGTTCTCTCGATTTATCACATTGAGGCTACAAAGACACACAATAGACACAGTTTTTGGTGAGAGATTATTGAGGCCAGCCCACTCTCTTTTATCAGCTTACAAAAAACATGACTTGAGTTCCAATTCTCCAACTCTGTGCGCCGGGGAAACACCATACCCTTCCCTTTAACTTCTGGAGAGACCAGATGCTTCAAAATGCCACGCATAGAAAATGTGAGTGCCGAGGTATCATAAGCAAGAAAACTAGTAACTTTCATCCACATGACCAGTGGAATCACATGTGAAACCAAAAGTTAACTCTGACTATACATCCATATATTCATTGATGTAAAGTACAATGTAACTTAACCCTCAAAGTCTTAAAATGACGGGGGGCCAATGATTCCCTTAACTTTACTGGGCGCATGTACATGGTAAGTATTTAAATTATGCTTTAAAATATTCTGGTAAATACATCCATTCTCAGATTAAGCAAATGAGTCTGACCGAAATTTCAGAATCTCCTGAATTAAATGATGTTGATGTTGATAGCTAAGGTAACGTAAAAATAGGTTGGAATAAATAGAGGAGAGCCAGGGGCCCCAGAAATCATTCTAGGTCTTTTAGAGTAAATGTAGTTATTTGAACCCAAACCAGGATCTTTTCCAAAACCCAACCATAATAACCTAACCTGGCTAAGGATCTGCTCTCCACTAAAGTTAAATTGCTGTTTTTAAGAATAGTAGATTTTTTAGTGTCATTCCCAACTTGTCAAATAATGACGCTCTGGGATGGCGGCCAACCCATCCTGCAGTCACAAAGAGAATGAGACTTAGAAGTCTACTTTTCTTTCAAATTTTTAATGGGAAGGATTGGTGTATCACTTGAACACAAAATTGGACTTTGGTTTGTCCACTGCACACAATTTCAAAGTGTAAAGTCGTGTTATTTGCATGCGGATTGAAGAGAATTAACAGAGGAGGCAGTGCGATGAATACAGGATGAGGTTATAGCATGACTGCAGGCCTTTCAGCCCGCCTTCCAATGGCTATGACTGTTGTAGCAGATCCAATCGTCTCATTTGGCCGGTATGAAACGACTGGACAGGCTACCTGTCTGCCTTAACACACTCTGCTCTCATTGTGAATGACTGGAGTTCTCCTGGGGACTTCAACTTCCATAAAGTACTGGAAACAACATAATTAGTGGATAGCATTTTTGTACAATATAATATGGACTTGGTATGAAAGCTGTTTTTGTATTACTTCTTACTACTACTTTGAAGCAAGATGCACATCACCATAGCTCACGCCATCAGACATATTTGTCTTACAGGGTGTAATTAACATTGTAGCCTCTAGTGGCTGCTCAGGGGGCTTCAGAGTGGCTTTTAGTTTGTTCAGCTCTGAAATTGAATTCTAATTTTCTGCTATAGCTGCAGTATAAACCGAGAGCAGGAGAAGCACTACCCTGCAGACGGGCTGCTATAGAAGGGATTTAAATGTAGGCATTTTGTGATAGTGCAAAAAAAACAAAAAATAAGACAGGCTTTTAAACACATCAGCACACGGAGAAGCTTGCTGCTCTGGCAAGCATAAAAAGTTTTTTTTTAAAGCAGTTTATGGGCACAATTTGGAAATTGCATCACAATCATCCATCTAAAAGCTATTCCTTTGTGTTCTGGGTTGCTTTTATTTCTCCTCAGAGTGGTGAGGCAAAAAAAAAGCCAATATGTAGACTTTTGACTGTACAGTATGACAGGTTAACAAAGCAAAAAGAATTTCCCTGTCAAAAAACGTAATGGGCATGCTGTCTGGTAGTGAAGCTGGGGAGGTTATTTGTGTTGTCATATTTGTAGTTGGCAGAATCAGGGAGAAGAGCAGCCCTGGTGCTGTTCCCGTACCATTCCTTTAACTTGTGGTTTCTGTTGGATGGCTGCCAGTGTGTTGGGGACCATCGCAAGCGGCACAGAAAGCCATGTGTCAATTTTATTACACATACTGTTGTCTTACTCAATGGGGGAAAGCTTCTTTGTTGTTTCCTCTTGCTCTGATTCTCCTTCCTACCAAGTTTGTCTCCGGTATCCAACGTCTCTCTTTGTGTTCTCTGTCATTGCTGAGCTCAGCCTCCCTCTCTGTATCTCCATATTTGAAACTCTCACTTGTTTTTTTTTTGTTTTGTTTTTTTTCCCTTCGCAGTTTTATATCCGTTTCTCAGCCTCTGTCTGTCTCTGTATCTGCATGTGTCTCTCGCTTTGACTGGGAGGACAAATGGTGACAGGTACTCTGGTTTAAATCCAGCAGAAAGGCATGCTGAGCTGGGTCCTAGCTACCACACGCTCCCAGAGGATTTGCCTTGTTTATTTTACATTGTGCTTTAGCTCTCATCTTGGTGAGCAAACATCGTAGTAAAGCTCCTGCTCTCTTACACTGATACCGCTGCCACACGCAAAGGAGATGACTGCTGCTTTATTTGCCTCCAGAGACTAGGCCCCCACCCCTCCTGCTGCCTCCACATAGCCTGGCACAAATCAAAATAATGGCCCCTTTTCGCTGATGTTCCACGCTCAACATTTACACAAGGCAAATGTGTGAATATGTCAACTCTCTTTTGTCAGACAGCGCATGAAATTGCCAAAAAAGGGGATAGGGGGCCTTGCTGGGCCCCTTAGGCTCCCAGCGGCAGGACGTGGCTCTTTGAAGGGGATCGAGGGACATAGGAAGGGAAGGGAAAACAATCCATGAAATTATCCTGGTAAACTGAATATGATTTAGCAACTGTTTAGCTGCCCTAGAGGCAGAGCCAGGCCTGGAAATGTAAATACTTACATAAAGTTCCAGTTCAATATTTAATCTATCTCAAACAATGGCCTGCTCGAACCCTCTACAGGCCACCCTGTTCTCTAACTGACACTGTATCTGTGTCAGTGTGACTGTGTACTGTGGCAAGTCTGTGGTCTGTGAGGACCAAATGACCTTTCATGGAAAGAAGGGTGAGGAAACTCTAGCAGAGTGAGGACACAGGGTGGTAAGGCTGTGATTACGGATTGAGAGCAGAGTTCAGATTCATATTTCTGCTTTAAATAACAAGTTTGCATTGAAGATACGGGTTATCTTTAAGGTTTCTTGGTTTTACAGATTAAGGATAACAATGAATGTTAACACTTAATTTTGCAGCCTGAAAAAGTCATGGTAATAACATAGTAACATAGTTGAAATTGCTTTATAATTACCCCTAAATTAACACAATGATTACTTTAAAATTTACTGAGAAATTACCCTGAATGATTCCATCATTATGTTCTGCTGTTTTCCAACAAGCATTTATAGCTGGTCATTTATTTCATGTTTAACTTCCCTTCAGCAGGCCACAAAATTAAAGGGAGTTGTTGCAGGCACATTTCCAGCTAGTTTCTGGGTAACATGGTAGCTTAATTTCCAACTGCTGTCACCTGATTATTGGAAAATAGTGGAACATTATAATTAAATAATGTTTAGGGTCATTTTCAACACATTTGAAGGTATATATATATATTTTTTTTATCAATTTGGAATAATTCCAAATAAAAAGTCAAATGATTGTTACCTAATGAGTTAATGGTACTGTACTGCCATTTCAGGTCACACAATTAATTTAGCTTGACATTGTGTTCATGCCATTTTATTTTATTATTTTGTTCCATGTAATTTACATTGCAGTGGAGATCTGTGGCTTCTTCATCTTCTTGTTTTGGATGTCAGCTGAGTAGACGGTCCTTCAACGCGGCCCAGGACACGTGTGTACATGTTGTTAAACGAACGTGGTCACATGTGGCCCAGACCACCTCTGAATATGGTCTGAGTGATTATATCTCATATGAGTGTTCACAACTTGACTTAGAGCTCTCCACCTGCAATTGGATCACTCAGGATGGATGTTAATGCCAGACTCTGTCAGTGTGGTCCAGAGGTTCAAACCGAAAACAAACAAGTTAATCAGTCTTTCGTTGCTTTGAATTCTTTGTCGCTCCAAACCTGTACATTTGAAAAGCTTTATGCTTTTATTCTACTATGTGCAAAATGCTCCTGGCACCCTTCTGAGGAGCAGCAGAGCGGAGCAAATGTCGGCCCTCCCTGTTTTACTTCAAAAGAAAGAAAAATCATCAATATGTCTCTGGTCCCTGCACCCAGGTGGCAGTGTAAGGAAGCGGGCACTATCAACTGGCCAGACAAATGTCAGGGAGAGATCGATGTGGGCATTCATTAGCAGTCACCCACAGACATAGCTTTCTTTGCACACACACAGACATACCCTCGACCTTATTCCACCACTTTTAGTTCCTGGTGTTAATGAAAACACAGCAGGGTTGTTGCTGAAAGGTGGAGCAGGGCTGTTGTGGTTCAGTGTGTGTGTGATATGATACAAATATTTTTTGATTCAGTGGGACATCCGTAGATATTGTTGTCTCCAGACCACATATCGGCTCAGAAATTATGGGCAAAAAAGCACTTCAGAACTGCCTGAGAATCAACTTTTTACAAGTTGTTCAAAGTCTTTGGTATTAGATGAATCCACCGAGTGTTGCCTTTACATTCATTGGTACGTAACAAAAAGTAACTGCCTAGGGCTAATTCAACCATTTGCTAAAATGTACACAGTAATAGATTTAAAGTTATTCAACTTTTCTGGATTTTGTCTGATGATAGTCTCAGTCTCTGTGTGTTAAAAGTCGATGAACAGGAACCAGCCTATCCAAAACATTTCTTACTTTTTGCTACGACTGTAGCTTGAGTGTCCACAATGAAAAGGGGAACTACAGTTAACTTTTTTACTACAGTTAACTCAAAGCAGGAGGCTTCATAACTGATGACAGGAATCATTTATGTTAAGAGGTCAATTACAGTTACGTTCAATGCATGCCAAAGTAGGCTGAACCCTGGGCTTCTATGTTTGACTGTGCAGGTGCAGTAGTATAAAGACTGAGAAAAGTCCATGACAGGGACTGGTTGGGGTGGTTCCATGGGTCATACAGTGGACTGAACCTTCAGCGACAGGGGCGCATTCTGTTTGTGACCAAAAGTGATTTGTTAGATAACATACATTCATGACGGAACTTAAGTCACATATGTTCAATGAGTTACATGAGTTGCGTTACTGAACGTAGTTAACCAAGGTATGATCTTTTCGTAAGCTCAATCAAGTAGTTTTTTTGCCCAAACCTAACCAAACAGCAACCATTTCAGAACTTTAATAACAGTCCAAAAGTCATAATATGTCATACCTTTTATCGCAAACTTCACCTCAGAGCCCTTCACATGCAAAACTGTCACTAGAGGGGTAGGTACAGTGTCATCATTTGGAGTTTAACGCTGCTGACCAGGTTGCTGAGTTTGACATAATCATAATCCCTCCCTTACCTTCAACAATTGTATTATTATCATCATTATTTCTGCATCGTCCCCCTTTTACTCCATGTATCTGAATTTTTCTTTGTCTTTCAATTTTGCAAGCAGTGTGCTAAAGTACTGAGGTAAGGTGCTTAAAAAAAAAACTAGTGCAAGCGGCTGTTAAATTGTAACCCCAATCAAAAAGAAGACTCTACAAAATTAAGTTGTTTTCTTACTGAACTTAAGTTCAAACCAAAATGAAACTGGTTTCTAAAAATAACTATAACTTAAATCTAAACAACAAATATGACAAATAACAAATATGTTTAACCCTGGAGAGATAAACTGAAAGTGAAATGAAATCTCACAACAGTAAATGAAGTCAAATTAAATTTGAATGTCTCTCTTACATGCAAACACTCTCACAGAGGTATACACAAGTACACACGCGCACACACACACACACACACACACACACACACAGTGTGTAATGAAAAACAACATGTTACCACACTGCGTGTGCGTCTTGTTTCTATGACAAGTAACAGCAATATCCTGACAACCACCGCTGTATGATCGACACTGCCCCTTCGTGATTTACTATCTGTTTGTTTTTATTTGACATCGGGACATCAGAGCGAGGAGGGTGTGAGTGCATGGAATGATCAATAGGAGACAAAAGCACAGTGAATATTATCACTTAGGCTGTGAGCAGTGTCACCAGTGTCGTTCTGAAAAGTTGAAAGGTGAGGAACGATTTTCGAGTGGTCGCACAAAAAAGGCATAGTGTTCTGAAATAAGTCTGTTGCTCCTCATTGGATTCAGTTGAAAAAAGACAGCGGCACTCAGAAAAAAATGCTATGTGGACACGGACGCCAACTCAGTTCTTCCAAGTCAAATAGTCCCAGGATTAATTACATCACTTTTGCCATTCATGTGTATGGCATTTCTGTAATTTCACTTCTTGGGTAATTTCACTTAGAAGTTGTGCTGGTTTAGAAATACATTCAAGTTAACAGTATATTAAAAATCTGCATTGAGAAATGGTATTCATTAGTTACACCAATGCATCCAGAATGTCTATATACATTTTTTTCATTCTGCTGAGAGGAGTCATAAGTTACCATCATTACCACCACCCACAGCCGAGTGATGTTGCCGACCCGTACTTTCACTCAACAGTCGATGGGGCTGCAGGCCAGTGGTGGAAGAAGCACTCACATCTTATACTTGAGTGAAACCAGGGTTGGTATTAACACATTTAATTCACTCTAATTCAACTTTTCAGTGTTTACAACTTTAACTCAGGTACACTTGTGTTTTCTCTTCTTTAAGCCTGATGAAGTTAAACTGGAGGTTTGTTTTAACTCATGACTACTAAGCAGCGTGCTGATCCACGGCTGTCACGAGTAATCAAAAGAGCAGCTGTAGACACTCCTCCTCCCCATGTCGAAGATTAGTCGCTAACGAAGTCCAGCTAATTTGGTGATAAACACGTCTCATCCCCTTTCAGTTCTGCACAATAAAGATCCACCATCATTTAGTTGATGAAAAAAGCTTTTATTATGAAATTGCAAACTCAGGAAACGTTGATAACTGAACACGACTTCTGAAACAGCAGGACATGAACAAGATGAAACAGTTCAACAAAGACGATGTCTGAAAGTACAACAGGGACACAGGAGAGAGACTCAAGTGATTCAGTTAGAAGCTACGATATTACTGACAGCTGAACACACAAAGGCTTTAGAAAACGTCTTTCGTCTTCCTCTCCGATCTCCAGCGCAGCCGCAGTCTTGCAAGACGGAGTGGACAAAGAGTGCAGTACTTTACAGAGTAAAGACAAATGTCAAATGAAACAGTCATGATACACTGTGTAAATGGATCAGTGGAAATCAGTGAAATCGGCAGCTGCAACAGAGAAGAGGCTGCTGGTGTTTGATGCAGTGCAAATGTCTTCAAAGAGGAGACACAGTGACTAACCCCAAAAAGACCACAATCCTCTGTCTGAATGCCTACTGCCCAGGTTCACCACCACCAAGTGCTTTTAGTGGTTAGTCACAACCTTTACCAACGCTCCCCTCCCCAACTCACTGGATCCACCTCAGTTTTGCGTAATATATACATAATGCATCCCAGATGGCCTCGCAAACTGGTGATTTTGGATACAGTAGACGAACCAACCTTTTATCATGCAGCCACGTCACGATGGATCAGTCAGTTTGCAAGATCACGGAGAGTCACTGCTTACCTTCTGAGCGTGTGATGGGACACTGATGGGTTCCCTGGAGAGTGATGGATGGCCAGATATGCTCTAAAAGCTGATATGTACACCATGTAGGAACAGATTAGTTTTATACCGCCCCCTTATGGACTGTTGTTTATGACCTCCACCTTCGTGTGACAGCGCACACTGAATATGTTCATTGGGGATGCGTGTCTGCGCGTCATTAGCAACAAGGCCAACGCTTGAGGTGGGCAAAAAAAATACCAGGATTAAACTTATGGAGTGACGGAAGGGTGTATGTAAGGTGGCAAACAGAAGAGACTACGACACCACAGTGTTTTAAAACCCGCAATGAAAAATGGCGGTGGGAAGACTTAAGTCAAGGGGCTGTTTGGCCTATTATGCTAGCTTGAGTGCATGCGGTCATTAAAGCAAAAGGAGACATAACGAATACTAAAATACTCTGAAATCCATGAACAATTACAAAGATTCAACTTTTCACTCAAATGGTTACACTGATCATTTGTAATGAAAAAAGAAACGGTTTGGGGAGCCCGATAGCTCAGTTGGTAGAGCGAGTGTCCCATGAATAGAGGCTTTGTCCTCGCTGCCCTCTCTTCTATCCTGTCACATTTGAAGTTGTCCTATAAATAATGCCATACAAAGGCCAAAAAAAATAAAGGTTTTTAGTTTGATACAAACCCAGTCTGGGCTTGTTGTCACAGACCTCTGGACCACTGTACAGTATATACGTGTAGGATGAGTATAAAGTATCAGGGACAACTTTTGACTTTTCACCTGCAAACATAGTGGTTTCGATAATCTGGATAAACTGCTGTCATTTTCAAACCTATCTTTGGACTCTGTCCTTAGCGACGTCACCGTGTTCCTGGAACTGTCCCTTTACAGTGTGTTAGGGTGGACTTTTTCCTCTCAGTCAGGCTCCAGTGGCTTTGGCAGGGCTGTGAGGAACGATGGTACCTGTAAGTGCAGGAGATATACAGCCTCTGTTCTTTTACAGAGAGAGAGTGGAGTGTGTGTGAAACGCGCACGGCTACAAACACACGGGCGCACGCACAAATACTCGGGCAGGCCAACACACTTGTGCAGCAGTCCTGAGACTGACACTCTTCTCACTGGCTATAACAATGATGGATTCGGAGGGCAGCGCCGGCAGATTGCTTAGCCGGACAGAGAGCAGAAAAGCTGAATAAAAACACAGATTTTTCATTCCATCCCTTCTTGCTCTCTGTCTTCTTCTTGTTTTTTCCTGATTCCCTGATGACCATCACTCCCCGGCCCACCCCCCCACACACACACACACACTTACTCATATATATATATATTATTTTTACTGCTCACCAGTCCATCTTATGTTGTTTTTCAGTCTCTCAAACGATGACCTGTGGATTAGTGACAAACCTCTGAGGCTTACATGTAATATCAGCAGATCGATAAGCACCGTGAGGCCTCCGGGGTTAGCCATTGCCGTGGAAATGCTGAAGACAAAGCTAATAGTTTAATGTGTGAATTTCGCTCCATGTGTAGAGAGAAATTATATAGGACACTTTTACACATGGGAGGTAACGCTTGTGTTCCTGTCGAAAAGCAGTTGTCATTCTCCCACCAGACACACACTGCATAATCCTGTTTCACTTGCTAAATACTTGCTTTTTAGTTTCAAACATTGCTGTAATCCTGACTTTGTACATTTATTTGATGATTCACGTGCACACAATGATAAGAAGCAGAGTAGACGCCAAGTTTTTTTTCCACAGAAATGTCCTGTGAATGAACTGTGTGCGTTGAGTTTCAAAACAAGAACAGTGAGCTTAGGCTTCAGAGACCCTCGAGGAGCAGATGCGTTTTGAATAAAAGATGAACTTTAATTTTAAAATCCCCACATTATTCAAGCTTGAATGTTCATTCTTGAGCTTGAAAGAGCAGCTTGACAAAAAAAAAGAAAAAAATCTTGACTCAAATTTCATCTTCATTTGATGTTTCCAGAGCTTTTTTAAGCACATCTTCCCTTATTGGATGTAGCTCCATGTGTGCATTTAAACTGTAGACGAAGGCCTATCAGTCTATCGGATTTTTTCTCCCTCTTAAGTACTATAGCATGCAGCAGGGCCCAAGGCTAACGGCATCCAATTGCCCCTCAGTTAAGGACATCAGAAAATGTGTTAAGAAAGGATTGAGAAAAGACAGCTAGCAGAAGACAAATTCAGTTGACTCCTAATGTCTACACTGACTACAACAGATCACGTCAAGCTGTTACCATACTTATCCATTTCTACACACATCTGTTTATCTCCAAATAGCTAAATATATATGGCAGAGTATTAGGGCCATATTGAGGGAAAAGTATTGCGACATCAAGCATAAAGCCATAATATCATGAGAATAAAGCTGTAATACTAAAAAAACAAAGTCATATGGTCATGAGAATTAATGTTTGATGGTTAGTTTGATGAGATGAAAAGTCGTGATATGAGAATAAAGTCACAATTTTATGAGAAACATGTGTTGGCCATGTGTAATTTTTGAAAGGGGAAATATGAGAAAATGAGTCTTCTCCTTATATTTGAGACAATGTGGAGCACATTGTGAAGTTGTACTTGAGTACTGGTTTTACAAACAAAGAACTATGGGCTCAAAATCTCAGGTCCACAACAAGCTACAACCTCATGTCATCAAAATGAGCTGAACTGTATTAGACTACATTTCCCTTTATACACAGCTGTCAAGCAACAACCCACTGACTGTCTACAAAGTAAAACGCAGAAAGCAAACATATTTAATATTTTCATTTTCTATGCAGTGCACCATAATATCCTGTACAACCACTAGGCCTGACTGATATATTGGTTGGCCAATATTCTCAGGCGATATTGGCTGACTGCAGAGGTATTTCGTTATTGGCATATATGTTGTTGAAATCGGCCAATAAGAAATCGTTTTGAGTGTAAGGAACAATGCAAAAATGTTTTGGGTAATTTATCTTTTTTTATATAATTTTGAGTGAAGTTTACTGTTTCAGTGTGCGAATTAGGATAATAATAAAAATGTGTTGTCAAACTGTAAAATGTGCCTTACTGATTGCATGTTCTGAAATCATTATCTTTTTTTATTTTTTGGTGACGATGGGATTCTGATGTTCCAAAGAATAAAGTATTCTCATAATTTTTCAACTTTATTCTCACCGTAATGCTCACATTGTTATGACGCTTTACACTTGTTATATTGTGACTTTTTCTCAATTAATGTTTTTACCAGTAATATTAAAGCTTTATTCTCATACATTATTATTATAGTCTACAAATGTCTATGTTTCCTCAATGAGTCCCTAATTTTCCACTGTAATATTGTGTCCATTTGCTAGATTACCATATCTGTGTGGTTTGGTGCAATTGCCCCCCAATGAGGTGGTCCTACAAGTACTGTAATTAGCCCTAACGCACTCTAATTGTCCATTATAAACTGAAGCACTTTCATCAGGCAAGATACCTTCCTCTTCCCTGAGTCTATGTGAAATTTCTGTGCTCCTTCAGGACTGAATCAGCTCTAAAAAAGAAAAAGAAAAAAAGAAACACAGACAGACATTTAAGCAGATACCATAGTCAAACCTTGTCGACTCCTGCTAATGTCCTTGATCTAGTCAGCAATAACAGCAATACATCTGGTCACTTTCAAATTGAAGGCACCACAACTACTTTGTTAGGTTTTGTCAGGCCCGGGCTAGAGGGAGGACTCAGATGCAGAGTGGGATCAGATATACAGGCTTTTATTCTGAAATTCTTGAGCTCTTTGACGGAGTGGCTAATCTAATCTAATCTGGAGCAAGGCAGACTAATAAACAACAAAAAAATACAACACTCCGAAATTGGAGGAAAAGAAAAAAAACCCTACTGAAACAAAACTAAGGTGAATGACAAAAATTCATTCCACAGGAGGCAAACAAAAGACTACGAACTAAATTGCATCAGACTAGGCTATGAAAATGTACAACAAAAATCACTCCAGCGGGGAAAAGCAAAACTGCTATACAACAGAACTACACTTAACAGGCTAAACTGTGAAAATTAACTAAACAAAAGATCACTCCAAGGCAGTAAAGAAAAGGCTATAAACTTAAATAGCAAGACAGAGCTGTGCTATAAAATTATCAAACAAAAAATCACCCGTAAATAGGGTGTATACCGAGGACCGGTACTTTTTGGTACTGGCTCCTAATTGGGTCGCTACCAGGATACCGTTAAGATTCTGGACAAACGGTACTGTTATCGGTACTTTAAAAAAAAAATGATGATGATTTTTTACCAGTTTTGACATGGATGGTTTTTGAATGTCTACCCAATCGTAATGACTATAAACTTAACAACAAACTCTGTTACTTGACGTCGCAGAAACGAAACCGGTTGCCGCTGTCACAGCGCTGCAGTCTTTAGCGTTAGCCAGGCTGTTAGCCGAGCTGCTAACTGTACTCGCTTTGTTAATGCAAACAAACACGCCGCACTCCTTTAGCGTTTGGTGATGTTGCTTACCCTGAATTTCCCCTGGATACTGTCCGCTGCGTTACGGCTCCTATCCGGTTTTGCTCCGCCGTCTGCTGTCTGGTAACCCCCATCCACTGGTCGCGTTTTGAGTCAGCCACGACGCAGTACGGTAGACAGCTGGCTTTGCGAGGCCAAGGAGTTTCCGCGATATTCACATAATCACTCGCAACCGTAGTTATAGGTATCTGTCATAAAAACAACTACAGGAAGTGTTCCTGATCGAAGGAGCTTGTGTTTGTCTCTGTTTGGGATTTGTGTAATCCGTGTCAACACGGACTGTTTTATTTTGAGAAGTAACCGGATGTTATTTTGATATTTCGGTACTTGACTTCCTGTCTGTTCAGTGCTAAATTCAGCTGAATTGCTGCCAGATATAAAAGTCCTGCTTATCTGTTCCGGAGTATTTGTCATTGCATAGCCTCTGTTCTGTTGAAGCTTTATTATTACCTTGTGGTAATAAAAGGTTGAATCTTTTGACATCCTGTAAAGTCTTTATTTTTTTTTACACAAAATGACATGTTGTAGTATCGATAAGAGTATTGATAAGTATCGGTACCGATACCGGAGTATTGGTTTGGGTATCGATAAAATCCTAACGATATACATCCCTACCCGTAAAGAGGCAAAAGGAAACAGAGTTACCGACAAGACGATCAAGACTAGGACAAGACGAGGACTGTGGCGAAAGGCTGGGGTGCACGGTGGAACGAGACACTCTGGCACAAGACAAAGGGACGCAGACTATAAGATACATGAGGGTAATGGGGAACAGGTGGAAACAATCAGGAATCAGGGGAGACGATCAGAACGGTGACAAATGAGGAACCCAGAACATGACAACCCTCACCGATGTGTGACAAGGATATATATATATATATATATATACAGTATATATATATATATATATATATATATATATGTATTTGCCATACATTGTTAACTAGGTGCACAACGTGAACATGGATGTGATCTAAAAGGGTTTAAAGATTATTTTCATTACAGCTCGACTCTTAACATTGTTTCTTTTTTGTCAACCTGTTATTCTTCTGCAACACAGTGGAGGGAAAGTATTACTCCATCATGACTTAAATTATGGTTCAGCAGTTATGGGTTCTTTGAAATTCAGAGTGATTCCGATACTTTGATGCATTTGAATTAAAGGAAACAGCTGGGCCTTGGTGGAGGTATGCACTCTACTGTGCCATTCCTCTTAAAGAAATGAGTATTGGTCAGTAAATCTTTATGTGATTCTCATTAACTCTCAAACATCAGTATGGATTCAGCCTCAAAATCCCAATATTGGCATGGACGTTGGTGTTAATATTAAAAGAGAGGAGGGTGACAACTTATGGAACAACTGCACTGAAAGAGATGGAGGATATATAAAAGACATCCACTTGTTTTGTCTAATTCAGACATGTAGCCTGATGTTAGCTTGTGTAGGTTTACCTCATCATGCACTTATTTCAATGTCTTTTCATCCATGCCAGGAAATGAACAATAGGTCAGTCCATCAGCAGTAGTAACAGCTACTTGAAGTGAAAAGCCCGACAGTGAAAGGGGCTGGCATGTATGACTGTATGCATTTATTATGTTCTGGGCCTGCCAGTAGCGTTTGTTGTGATTGAAATAGCATGAGAGCATCTGAGGATTCAGGTGGTGTACTCACACTAAGAGGAAAAATTCTCGAAATATAATACCTTGTGAGAATCATTATGTGGGATTTCCACATCCAGAGCAATATAGTGCATACATAATCAAACAACCTCCGTTTATTCATTATGTTTGAACAGCACAGTTATGTCAATATGTGAATTTTCATTTTAATTAATTTAAAGCCAGCATCATGACCTTGGAGATGGAGTGAATGGAAGGAAATCAGTAGAGCGGGTCTGAGGGTGGCAGCAGTCTGTGGTGTATACCTCAGAGACACCCCCGGTTTCATGAACACTACAAATGTAAGATTTGCTGAATGTGAAGGCTGGGGCCATGGAGGGACCGATGGAATACCGGCCCCTGTCGCACCTGAGCAACTTGCATTTTGCTGATAGCAAGGCGCCGAGGGGCCTCTGAGCTGGTGAACGTCGTGATCCAGGTCAAACAGCAGACAGCCCCGGAGAGAGGAGAGGAGAGGAGAGGAGAGGAGAGGAGAGGAAAGGAGAGGAAAGGAGAGGAGAGGAGAACTGACAATGGACAGAATTGGCAGGAGCAACTTGAGACAGTTACAATTAATAGGGGGAATGAGAAGAAAAGGGTAGAATGTGAAGATGAGAGTAAACAAGAAAGTAATTCATTTAAGAGCACAGGAAGCGAAAAGAGAGCGGGAGCAAACAATGATTCAAACATAAAGTGGATGAAGGGATAATGAGAGAAAGCTGTGGAAGAACAGAGCAAAGATAAAATCAAGGGGGTGGATGAAAAAAGTCACATCATTTTGAAGGGGAAGCAGCAGAGGATATGAGATGAGAGGAAAACAGGCAAAAGAGGGATGAGAAAAAAAACAGGAAAGAAGCACAGGAAAGGCATGTAGCGAAAAGACGAGGAAGAAAAAGAGAGAAGAAAGGGCAGCAGGAGATGAGGGGAGAGAAGGGAAAGGTAAGAAGTAGAGGGGATAAGAAATGAGGGGAGAAGAATGGCAGGAGGAAACAAAAAGGGAAGTGGGAAATAAGAGGAGAAGGAGGAAAGGGAGTGAAGGAGAAGAAATGAAAAGGAGAGGGAAAAAGGAATGTAAAGGGGGTATTAAAAGTATGAGATGAGAGAAAATTAAACAAAATGTAGTAGAATAGACTAGAGGAAAGGAGCAAATGGGTGGACAGAAGATGAAACAAAGGGAGACAGGAGAGAGGAAACAGGAAGGAAATGAGTGGAGGTGCCGAACATTTCTGTCTGCTGAGATTTTGGAGCTGTTCTGGGGCCATCGGTCCAGTGTGGAGATGCACACATGCACACAGCGTGACACTTCACGTGTGAAGCAGCATAGTCAGGTGTCAGCAGTGAACGTTGTTGAAGCACCAGGCTATATCAGTGCTGATCAGACACTTTCAAACACCCATATTTTTTTCCCCTCCCTCTGGAAATTCTCAGCTGTCTGACAAACCAAGCAAGTTGGTGAGACGCCAAAAAAAAAAAGAAAAAAAAAAGAGAAGCTGTGAAATTGAGGCACTGATTCCAAAATCCCTGGCTCCGTTTACACAGCTGGGGTAGAGCCAGTTATTTCCTACATTTCCCAGAACACTTTACAACAGAGCCCGGTAAGAGGATTATCAATCAAACAATGAGCTATATGAGCATATAACAGCAGTGGCAGAAATAATAAGCTCAGTTGTATTGTGTTGCCTCATCCAATCTCCAACATCTACCCTGTTGCTGATGGAGGGTTCCACAGACCTTCCATACATTTTGTTACATTTGCATTTTAGAGAATTCATACATTCAATTCATACATAAGATGACTGACGTATGCCCATTGTTCAATACAGCATTGCAAATGCAAATGGTGGTCTGAAACAATGATGATGGCTTCATCAACACAATATAACTTTAATACTAGAGAGTAACAAAGTGACCAAAAACAGGTGCTTAACGAACACAGAGACACAACTGTGTCTAGTGTAAAGAGACAGATTATATACCTTCCTGTTGCGGCCCGCATTCGATTCAAGAGGATGTTGCTGGCCTTCTAGGCCATCAACAGAACTGCACCCATCTACCTCCAAACACAGGTCAGAACACACGCCCAAGAGCGAGCATTTTGCTCCTTTACATCAGCTGGCCTGCTGGTACCGCTATCTCTGAGAGCAAACAACGGTCGCTCAGCTCAATCACAACTCTTCTCTGTTCTGGCGCCTCAGTGGTGGAACAAACTCCCGACAAATATGTCAGGTCAGCAGATTCACTCTCCATCTTTCAAAAGACTCAAGACTCACTTGTTCAGTCTTCACCTTGAACATATATGCACTTGTATGTCCTTACCTTTAGCAGTTAAATCATAGAACATATGTACTTTAGGTATTCTTGAAAAGTAGCAGCTACCATGCTTAGACGAGGGCTCGAAAATAGTTTTTTCATTTGCTAAATGCCCTAAATGTAAATGTAAATGTAAACACAACACGTTTGGTCACTAGGCCTATACAAGTGTTGTGTCATAGAATAAATGAAGCATAGAATATACATGATACAGGAGGGGACAGAGTGTTAGAAAACAAATATCTCAACACAACAGGAACACAGCTTACTGACCACAGAGTTCAGTCACGGTGTGTGTGATCTTTAGATTGGACCACGGCGAACATTGGACTGCATTACATTCTGTTCTATTGAGACTGTTCTCGGTGAAGAAGCTGGTGTCCCTGCTCTATGACGGGTCTCTCTCTGTGTTTGACTGTTAACCAGCAGTGCAAAGTGACAGCTGCAGAAAAGAAGCAATTTGCTCTTTAATTGTAAAGGACTGACTACAGAGCCTGACATTTACTATTGACATTTTGAATAGATTTGAAACATTTTCTGCTATCACGCTCATTTCGTGCTGCAGGGAATGAAAAAAAAAAAAAAAAAGCTGCAGTCATGAATTCAAGACTGTAATAGTGTAGCAACATGTAGCACTGACAAAAGGACAATTGATAAAAAGCATAAACATGGGAGGAATGTTTGCCTATCCAGATGCTTTGTTCAGATGTCCACATATTTTTGACAATCAGTTTTTAATCAAGTTAATTATGTTAACATGTTCTGCATCTAAGCAGCTGCTGCACATTAGGATATGTCCCACTTGTCTGTCAAAAACCCACCCAGCCTGACTGTGGTTTAGACTTACATATATATGCTGCACTGTAACTGTGGAAATAGACCTAATATGCACCGGGATGTATCTTTTTCTGTTGACTGTGTTATTTTATCTCAGGCATGATCAATCGCAAAGCTAATAAAAGTGAGTGCCTCTCTCTTGCAGCCTGCTACCAGTCATGTGCTCTCTGCAATACTGATTGTACTATCACAGCATAATAATAAAAAAGAAAAGAAAAAAACTGTAAAGGAACTTGCTGTCTTTGACAGCAAAAGACTCCAAACAATGGAGCAATAATAATCAGAAGTTGACATCAACTGGGAAACATGATGACACATAATTAGATGCATGAATAACATGTCAATGCCATATCAGATGTTCACCCTTTCATATCTTGGAGCATCCATGGTGGAAAGTCCATAGCATTCTCAGTGTCCCATTTAAAAAAATGAAAGAACATTCTGTCAAAAATGTAATCCACACCTCAGGAACAGACTGTAGCTGAACATGATCTTCATGATCTCATTGTGTTGCTGCAGTGTGAACACTCCCAGGCAAAAAAATTGAAGAGTCCAACATCTGGTTTGTTCTCTACCCTGGAAAAAAAAATCCTCTTCCATAGCAATGATGATCAGTGTGTTCACTACTTTGGTCCACACCAAGGACGAAATTTTGATTTCAGAGGTGGGGGGGACAGAAGTATTTTTCATAAAACTCCAACTCTTTCAGTTCACTGTGTTTTCTAGTAGTTCTTCTAGTTTTCTATTGCTACTTTTAAGTTTACTGTTCCCTTTTTTGGTTTGACTGGTTGTGAAGCATGTAGCAAAACATTATCACCCAATTCTGTGTTTCACCTTGTTAGTCAACTTCATTCAAACGTAGTTGCACAATTCTCATGAGTTTAGATGTATAAAATCACATTTGTAATGCAAGGTTTTATTGTATTTTTTCCTAAATCTTTCATTGTTGGTGTTTTTTTAAGCAGTTGCTGCCTTTCAACATAAAAATAATACATAAAGATAAGTGTATCTCTTTGGCATGAAATATAAGCTTTTTAAAAAATCTTTGCATTGTTGAAGTTCTATAGATATAATAATAATGCATTTTATTTATCAGCACTTTCAATAAAACTCAACGACACTTTACAAGATTATTGAGAGCTTTGTAATTGATGAGGAGGATCTTGAAGTGGATATGCTGCTTTATTGGGAGCCAGTGATGGTGTTGCAGGATGGGTGTAACGCATTTCTTTGAGTACAGTAAATTACCAAATAATAGTCGGGTTATAATTAGCCGCAGGGTCCCTTTAAACGCTGGGTGCAGGTGTATATTTTGATAAATAACCGCAGGTTCCAAATAAATGCAGAGTCTAATGTATTTAATTTTTTTTAAATCAAGGAAGAAGACGTGACCACTGACACTGCACGTTTTTCTTCTTCGCCTTTTTCATGTATTGTGCTGCTTTCTGTCAGTCAGTATCACAGT
>CAEMYA010000084.1:656298-666339 GCA_903131615.1 Diplodus sargus
TGTTAATTTTTTTAACGTGCTCGCTATTAAAAAAAAAAGAAACGCTCATTGTATTATTTACGGCCATCAGTGGCACCTGTAGTCCTGAGCGGGAGGGTGGCAGAAGAATAAGAACGGGAATCAGAAGAAGAAGAAGCAGGGTTGGCGGTTCGGGAAAAACGCGGTGGACTGAAAAGCGAAAAGAAATAAAGAAAGGACTTATGAACGGCCAATTCACTTTCAAAACATTGCCAGATGGTTCAGTAAACAGGACAGCAGTTAACTGCACGTACTTTATCTGCCAGAAAAATTAACTAATCACGATTAAAAAAATTAATCGTTTGACAGCCCTAGTTTTATGTCCTCACATTGAAAGTTCAACATCAGGTAATCACTGTTCATCAACTTTGGCTGCATGTGAGTGCCAAGCATCATCGCTGTCCACCTCTCAAAAACCTCAGCTTAGTATGCGATCTGTGGGTTGAGTGCAGCAGCTTCATTCAGGATGTTGTGATGGAGACAGGTCTCTGTAAGGATGTGATGGAGACAGGTCTCTGTAAAGATGTGATGGAGACAGGTCTCTGTAAAGATGTGACTTTGCTGCTCTTATTCCAAAACCAATATCTTTTTCTTCAATGCTGACAATATACTTTTTCCGCCAATGGTAATATGGGTTTTCAGCAACCAAGCCAAAAAAATAAACCATAAATGTCGCAACATATGCAGTAGCTAGTACACCATGCCCACCATGACTAATTTGCACATTGAGCTCAGATCAGAATTAATGCAGTCGGAATAAACAAAAGTTTCTTTTTATGTCAGCGTGTGACTTAAATTTGGTCTTCAGATGTTGAACGTGTAGGCTCTGATCTGCTACAAGGATCTACAGAATGCTTTTTTGCATGTGTAGAGTGTGTCCCTTCAAGCATACTCCTGCTGGCCTATAACCAGAATCACTGTGCATCCGTGGTGTCTGTAACTGTCCATGTACATGTTTGTTTGGGAGTATATTAATGCCCTAATATTCGCTCGTTGTATAGCAGTCCTTGTACTGACACAGCACACAGCCTCAGGTCGACTCAACAGCTCTTTGTTTTCAATGTGTTAATCAATAAGTACCACAGCTTTTTGTACCTTTCCATGTGAGCCTTATCAGTGCCACTCATTATTTTCACTATTCAAAATTACAATTTTTGTACAATGGCACTTAAAACATGTTCCCTTCTGTTGTGCTGTAATCAAAATGTTATTTTACAGGCATCGCTGCTTTATTGATTGAAAATATAGTCACCATTAAAACTGTTTTACAAGACTGAAGGAGTGATTTTATGTGAGTGAATGGCCCCTTTCCGCTCCCATTATGAAAAATCAAAGCACTCCTGACTGCTGTGATTTCGCTCAATCTGGTTATACGTGAAATGATTTCTGATGACCTCTCTCTTCATGTCCCATTCATGCTGAAATGCTTCTTCATCAACGAGGTCTCGATCATTATCAGGGCCCTCCACCCCCGCTGATATGGCAGAGTGCCAGACAAAAGATATCAGAATATACACACACTTCTTTCCCACACCGCTACCTGATGAAATACAATCAAAAATGTCGAAAAATGTCAGACTCATGGCTTATAACTTACATATACTTTATCGCACATTAAAAAACCTCATATCTACGCGTTCACTGAATTGTGCTGAATCTCGCGATATAGGCCACACCCATTTCCGCATACATATTTTTTTCACAAATTCATGAAATGTCGCAAGCCTACTTTTTCAAACTCCTCCCAGGCGATTTCCCCGATTTCTACCAAACTTTGCACACGGCATCTGTGGACTCTCCTGACAAAAAGTTATTAAAAGAATTCCAAACAAAATTCAACTTATTAAATAACAACTTCCTGTACATTTAGCTCAAAACACAAAGTGTTGCAGATCTCCACACTGGTCTGTCCGAATGACATGAAACTCAGGTGACTGAGTTTGACCTGAAACTGAGGTCATCTTGCAAAAAATGATAAACTTACTTTTTCAAACTCCTCATTGGCCATTTGACTGATTTGCAACAAACTTTGCAAGTAGCATCTGTGGACAAAACTTATCAAAAACTTTCACCTAGGTCACACCTGGTGACACGGTCCATTTTGATGCTTCGCCATAAAAGCATCAACTCATTATATCTTCCACATACAATTTGCCATCTACTCCAAATTGCTCAAACATTCAGAGGGTCTTGCCCTCAATACATCTACGCGGCACACCCCGACGGCAGAATGCCCTGACGTGCGTGGACTGCAAGGGCCCGTTTATCGCTGCTTGCAGCTTTAATCTATATTTGATATCAATACTGATACTGTTTGTTGGATCCAGTATTTATCAATACACTCCTTGATTTTGTGTAAATCAAAAAAAAACCAAAAACATGACATTGTGTGTGTGTGCGTCTGTGGCGGAGAGAGAGAGAGAGAGAGAGAGAGAGAGAGAGAGAGAGAGAGAGAGAGAGAGAGAAGATGGCGAACAGGATCTGAAGATAGCAGCAAATCGGACTGGGCACAAACTCACATAGAAATACATAGAGAAAGAAATCTCTAGTATACACGCCTCACTTGTGAAACCACTGATGACAGTTTGTGTGTGTCCATTAGCCTCGTTGATGCAGCTTGTTTCCTTGGCATGGAGGAATGCTGTCGGCGGCTGCAGCGTCCTTCTATCATGTTGATGGTGGTTGTGCCTGGCGTCGTCGTGGAGAAAAACCAGCAGAGTCGATGTGGGCGAAGACAGCCGGGCTCACTGCACTGCGTGATGGAAGGATATATTCGTTGATGTTAAGTTTTATGCACACAGCAAAACAATGCAAATTGAGGCCCAGTCCTTACAGTTCAAATGACTAAATGAGAGGCCACACATTCTTGAGGCAGAATATGACAAGATTATCAGTCAACATCGCTCCTACACTGCCAGGTATATACCCTTTGGAATCCATAATGTAATCTTTGTATTTATTCCTTCCTACAGACCATGGAGCTGACCATTATTTGTTAGCTAGCTAGTTAGGTAGCATGTTGCTAACTTTAACTAACCTAAGATGTGTCTTTATACAGTGTGATCTGTCCGGAAAATGATGACATAGATTAACTCTGAACAAACATAGGTGTCTTTGGTGATTGTTTTAATGTTCAGACGAAGGTGAGGTCTACTCCTTGCATTGGATAAAATACAAACTGTGATAAAAAAAAAAAAGGTATTTGGTGATGGAAAAAACACAACACCTTCCACATGGCCAAGGTACTGAGGTATAGGTACAGGTCCCCCAACAAGATCTTTTAATCATCTCCTGAACTTGTTTTTCGTTTCAACATAAGCAAATCTAGCACACTGCACATTACAGGAAATGAAAAAGTTGCTCATGCGGGTACAAAGCTTGCTCAACTGTTATAGGAGCACAGAGTGTAAATGAGATGGACTAAGGCAACCTCACTTAGCAAAAAAAACTTGACTGCACTGTAGTGAAAGGTTGTAAATCACAGTAAACATGTCAGCAGTCCTGTGATATTCTGCTGTTTCTCTGTCATTTTATCTCATCTAGCGATGGAGAACATTTTTTGGACTTGGATGTCTGACTAATGCTGTCTGGTGACAAAGCTGTGGCTGATGAATGATGTTATCTGTGGAACTGAAACACAATATTTAAATTAAAGCTGCAAGCAGTGATAAGCGGGCCCTCGCAGTCCACGCGCGTGCTGTCAGGCACAAATTGGTGAAATCGCCTGGGAGGAGTTCGAAGTAGGTTTGCGACATTTCGTGAATTTGTGAAAAAAAATGGAGGTGGAAATGGACGTGACCTATATCATGAGATTCAGCACAATTCAGTGAACGCGTGGATGTGAGGTTTTTGAATGTGCAGTGAGTTATAAGCAACAACGCACTTTCCTTGATTATAGCACCACCCAGTGGTCGAAATGGAGGACGACAATAGATTATGAAATGTTTTGGCAGGTGTGATGTGTATGCCAAGTTTGGTGAGTTTTGGGGTATGTTCAGTCAGTGAAAAATGCGATCATTTGGGACAAAAAATCGTGACCACAAAAACAATAGGGACCTCTCAGGTCGAAACCTGCTCTTGCCCTAATTAAAGCTGCAAGCAGCGATGAACAGGCCCTTGCAGTCTGCGCTGTTCATGCAACATCTTCCATTGAGGAACTTGTTCCTTTATAATCTGTTGGCCTGCTCCTGTCGGTATCAAATAATGTACTCTGAAGTCGAATAACTCATAAAGAACAAATAATGAGAGGACTACACTGTGTGACTCTACAGTCTCTTAGACAGAGGTTTGAATCCACAGGCCTCTGGAAAGGGGAGTCTGGTGCAGAGCCAGACCTTCTGGATTCACACTGGAATCTGCTGTGATCCATTCAAACAGAAAGACATCAAAAATGGACTTGTCTCCATTCCTGTTTATTAACCTGACTGCAGCAGCAAACCGCAAGGGTGAACTCAATTGTTGGGTGCTTTGTACAATATGCTATATATTAGGTGTTGTATACTGTCGACTTGAGCTCGAGGGGAAATGTACTTTATTTTTATGAACATGATGTTCCAGAGAGGGGAGGGGGAAAAGAATAGAGGGAAACTGACTAACTGGTGAGACACATACATACACACACACAAACACACACACACACACACACACACACACACCATGGATGCTGCTGTTTGCTAGCTAGAAATGTAGCTGTTTGGGGTGAATAAACACTATTAATTCTAAAAAAAACCCACTGATAATGCCACGGTTAAACTTGCGTTATTAATGCAAAGCAGACATTTCTTAAACAAGTCCAGTTGCCTATTATACAGTACTTAAAATTACCATTACCTGGAGGACTGAGACCCTTCATCACCATTGTTAACTATGGTTTTCCCCCTTCCGTCCTCACTGTCTGACTCTCTCCCAGAAGTAGTGACAGTTACCTTGAATAACTTTACGATCTCTCTCTGGTTTGAACATTGTTGAAAAGATTTGGGATAATGTAAGTACACAACTCAGCAACTCATAGAACAAATGTCTAGTTGTCTTCAGACGTTTCAAAAGTATGATGATAGCAACACACAACTACATTTTAAAGATGCACTTTATGATTTTTGTTAGAGCTACAACATCTTACATCATCAAATCAAACATTTCTTCACTACAAAATTAGGGTCAATCACTTTCCCAGCAGGAAAGCCATTTCAACCACAGGTACTCAAACCAACACACACACCTGCCGTAATCCACCAGGCTGGTGTGTGTGAATTTATATGTTATTAAGCAGCTTCCATGTTAAATAAGTCCATCCACTCTCTCCTCCTGAGTATAAGCCATTAGCTTTTATCCCTCTGCCGGCCTCCTGGGAGCCAGAATAAAGAGGACTGGGAGAAGCTTCTTAAATGTCACCTTCTCTTTCCCCATCCCTCTCTGTCTCTGTGCAAATGAGTATGTTCTGGTGTTCATGCATGTTCACAGGCTGTTTTAATTTTAGTGCAGACAAGCGTACTAAAGAGAATTGGTGCCTGTACGTGTGAAAGTGAGTTGGTGGTGGTTATTGGCCGAGACTCTGCTCTCTCTGCGTGGAGCAGCGGACATCATGAGAAAAGGTCAGGATGGGAGTTACATGAATCTGCCTGTAGCTGGGGGTGTGTTGGGAAATGTTCAACATTTTAGGCTACACTTGTGTATCCAAACACATATATCATGTTTACCAAATAGAAATTTCTTGTTCCAATTGCCTGTTGAGACTAGACAACCCTTCGCTGGTTGGATATTAGAGTAATTCATTAAAAAAATGTGCTACTCTTGCCACTTGCCACTCTTAGCTACCACCAGCTAACTTCCACTGTATCCACAAGTTTACGCAAGGTAACTGTGTGCCTCACTGGTCAACAGTTGCTGTTCCCAGTGGGGTAAATTGTGTTTATTTGATTTACTCATGCAGGTTTTGTTAGCCCCAAACAGCAAGACAACCTTACTGTAAATTAGATAAGCTTTTGGTGAAAAAAATAAAAATAAAAATCCAAAACACCCACTGTACACTACCTGCTCAGCAGACGGACACAGGGACTGATGGAAGTAGTGGAGCCTTTATAAGCTAAAGCAAAACATATTTTTCTCAGGATGTGCTCCGAGAGCTAAAAGGGAATGAACACTGGACCCAATTAAAGGTCCGAATGAATTGTAATGCAGCTCTGTGTCTCCTGGATGTAAAGTATGAAATATGTCACTGTTTGCTACAAAGAGAAAAAAAAGACATAAACAAAGAAAAATAAATAAAAGACAGACTAAATCAAGGGCATCCCAGTAACTACACCCCTGTATAGTGAGACTGGTGTGAAACAGACAAACAGACAGACATGCAGGCAGACATATAGACAAGTGGCAAAACTCTCAAGACTGTCTCTGTGGTAGTTCCTGCAACAAAAGGTGTGACCAGGACTACAAATATGGGCCAAGGGCATCAAGTGGGGTATCCCCCCACACATCCCACTGTATGCCCCCTTGCTCAGACTATGCCCATCTTCATCCTCCGCCTTCACTATCATCTCAAGTAGAAACCTGTGAAGTTTCATCACGATTTCTTACACAGTTGAGACGCTACTGCACTGACAAAATCTGTCCATAGAAAGACAGACAGGCAAATAAACACCTGGCAAAGGATGCAAAAATGCTTCTCTGCCTGCTACAAAAGTTTTCTTCCGAACCATATTTTGCCCAAAAAAAACCACACACATACACACAAAGTGAAAACATTAGGCTACCAGCTCATGCTGATGGGATGGTAAAAGTCTAGGCATATTGCATCAGGATTCATTGTGAAATGAATATCATTCATCCCTTTTCGTGAACTCATTCAAGTAACAAGACTATAGAAATAACATTCTTTTGTTTGTGTGTCTACAAGTTTGTTTACACAGGTTGATGTGTCAATGATTCAGCAGTGAGAAGTTTTCATTCAAAATTGAGCATTGTAACCATGTACCTTAACATGAATAATCCGCAGCTCAAACTCCCATAAGTCTCTGATTTCTTTCACTGTTGCACTGGTTAGATTTAATGAAGGTCAGTCCGATACTAGCACAGGCTCTCTAAAAATAAAAAAAGAAGGCCTTTTCTGAAAGGCAACCATGGACTTTTGGAAATACATGAGTGGTGGATTTTATTGGATCCTGCAAACTGAAGTCACCATAAGGAATGCTTATGGGTCCAGAGTCCAGTTAAATCCACCACTCATAAAGTCCATCTGTCTGCATCAGGTAGCCTTTCCCTAATTGCAAAGGCTCCAAAAGCCTCACAACGCTGTCACTGCTGACCTTATCAAAAGCAGGTTCTGCATCACACACCCCACTGTAGGCTATCTCTCCTGAAATGATTGCTCCATATTAGTAATGTCACAGCTCTAGCTGCTAATTACTCCCTAAATTTGCCCCCTTTTTCAGTACCCTGTCCAATTTCTCTTCCAGGTTTCTCAATTTAAGAGTGCCATTGGACCCTATTAAAAGTGCCATGAGTCAAAATCAGGCATATTTGTTTTTAAAGTTTTGCCTTAACCCTTGTTTTATGTTCGTTTCTCCCCCCTTACTTTGGTGTTCCCGGTCAAATTTGACCAGTCTGGTTTAACTGCTCTTACATGACCATAAAAAACATAATTCAAACACCAATCATGACCAAATCTTATTTAACACCTTTAATGCTGTAAAAAAATGTTTCCAACTCGTTGTGAACATACATAACTGCTGTGAATATACAAAGAATAGGCGTTGAAAATGATAATAATAATTAAAACAGGGACCAAATTCACAGAACATCAGAAAAATCTACATGAATGTGTGTGTGTGTGTGTGTGTGTGTGTGTGTGCGTGTGTGCGTGCGTGCGTGCGCCACACAGGAGTGGCATTGTAAGATCAGGTTGGAGTGTGCCTTGCAGACATAGGTGTCACATTTGTAGCTAACTGGTTTTATTTATACTCTCGGGGCACAGAACTCGCATCTCTTCCTCTTTTGCCACTGTCCTTGTTGGGGGCAGCGGCTGTGGCTTGTAGACTCCTAACCAGACTGGCAGAGGCTGGTGTGCGGGGAAGGTGATGTCACCATTGAATGAGAGGAGTCACTAAAACTTTCCCAAGCTCTGCCATGAAGAGTTGCCTCTCGAAGCATTTCCCCTGATTCCAGACCGGATCGATGGCCATCCACACCAGACCCATGTAACCACATAACAGACCCATGTAGGCTTGGAGGTCTACCTGGTACAATGCTCTCCATGTGTCCCCAAACACACGCTTCCCCTCCAGGTTTGTCATGTCCAGTATATGTTCCTCCATGGACTCTGTTAAAAAGACTTGGAAGCTGGACTTGATGTCATCCACACAAGATATTGCATTTCGTGTTGGTCCTGGCATCATCCTTATAATGTTTTCCACTCTTGCTCTGCCTCCTCTGTCCTGGAAGAAAGGATGCCAGAGCAAGTTGCCACCCTTGGACTGGAATGTCACCTCAGGTGCCTCTTCTTCTCACGCCTCTTCTTCATGTGCCTCTTCCCCTGGAGCCTCTTCATCTATTGACTGGTCAGTCTCATAAAGGTCCAGATTCAAATCAGGATTGATGTTGTCTTCCATTACTGACAGATGTCCAGTTCAACTTCGATCTCCTCTTTATCTGAGTCAAAAAATCGTCCCAGAGCCTCCCAGGCTACCTGTTGTGGTCACAGAGTAAAATGAGAGCAAGGCACAAATAAAGGTTTATATAGGTTATCTATGAGAAGATATGTCTATTCTGTAAAGTGTAGTTCACGTGGAGGGATCGGCACATAAGCATGGGAAAGAGATTGGTTTCTATAAGAAACACCTAATTGTTTAGTTTAAAATGAGTAAATCTTTATATATGGGGCCTCTGAACAGGTATGATACATTGTTAGGTCTGGAGAGTGTGTGTAGCTCCCAGGTAAGCACATAAGCGTGAGAAAGAGACAGGTTCCCATAAATGACACCTAATTCTTCAGTCTGAAATGCGTGGTTCACGTGGGGAATATGTGTGTGTGTGTGTGTGTGTGTGTGTGTGTGTGTGTGTGTGTGTGTGTGTGTGTGTGTGTGTGTTTTGTGTTTCTGCCCCTGCCATTCCCGCACATTGTTTCAAAATTCAAGTACCAACAACTTCTGCTCTCACATTCCTGCACATTTTACGCTCTGTATTGTGGGAACCAATCTTTATATTCTCATACTCTATCCCAGCTGCAAATTGGGGGTGGGACACAATAAATATAGCCGTGCCAGTGTGGTTCCTTAGCACAACTGATCAAGATGGCCAAAAGATTCTCTGCTCAGAGGGCCTTGCAGTTGATTTGGGAAGAGAGAGAAGCTTTTGATGATGTAGAGGAAGAGGTTTCAGAAGGTGAGGACCACATTTCTGACAGTGACTTTGAAGAAGAGGATGAGATTGAGCACCAGCTAGTTCCAAAACGAAGATGATCCACAGGACCAGCCCGTCAAAGAAAGGCAAGAATGTGGTACTCATGGGTACATTGCACAGGGATGGGAGAATCTGTGGCCAGCAGCATCAAAACCAGAGATCATCATGGATTATGATGTCACCAAAGGAGGGGTGGACAACACGGACAGGCTGGTGACTGCCTACAGCTGCAAAAGGAGGACCCGTCATTGGCCACTGGTGATATTCTTTGATATATTGGAAATCTCTGCGTACAATACGTTTGTCGTCTGGATGGCACTGAACCCAGAGTGGAACAGAGGGAAGCTCCAGAGGAGATGCCTCTTCTCGAGGAACTGGAAAAGGTACTGGTGAGACGTCAAATCCAGAGAAGACAACATGTTCCAAGAACCCCAGCCTCTACAGCCATCATGAGGAGGATTCAGGAGGAGAATACTGGTGCCCCATCTGCCCAACCTACAGAACCACCATCAGCTGTGTAGTGTAAACTGACCTGAATGGGTTAAATTACTGATGAAGTTCAAATAATCAAAAATCAATAGTTAAAACCTTGCTTCATTTGTACATTTGTTGAATTTATTCCATTCATAT
>CAEMYA010000084.1:666565-681659 GCA_903131615.1 Diplodus sargus
ACGCGAACACTTTTGGTCCACCCCTTACAGGGCTCCTTGAACGGAGAGTTAGCATTGACAGCTAACAGCGTGGGGTAACAACTTTACACTGTGTTTTAAACATCTTAACATGCTCCAAATATCACCACAAAAGCTATGCAACATCAGCAGACACCTTACAACACAGCACTGTAGTGTGTATGGCTCAAAATGAATAAAAAAGTGGTTAGAACAGCGTGTTTGTGCAAGCAGCTACTTACCGGTTTGTTTACATCTTGTCTTCCCGTAGTCCAAACTAGTCAATCCGTCGAGCGTGCGCTTACTCCCTCACTGGCAGACGGAAACTTTTGCAGACAGAAACGTATTCCAGCATTTTTGTTTTTCTGTTCATAACGTACATGTCCATGTTACAGCCTGTTATGAGCCATGAGTCTTACAATAGCCTGTCATGAGTCCACTCGCTCTGCACTGAGAGCTAGCTTGTCTGCGCATGATCCTAGCTCGTACAGAGAGGGGACTCGTCAGTGGCAATCGAAGCTGTTTCCGAAATAGTCACGATGGAGAGCTTGTCTGATATCGAAGTGGAAGACATCGATGACGAACCTTTTGAATTAGACGGTAGACCCTATTTGTTCGAACCGGAGTATACAGATGAGGAGTTACTTGCATTGGAGAAGCTCTGCTCTCCTCTGCAAGATGAAAATGGCTAGTACAAGGAAACCAGAAGCGTTTGTGTGGACCGATAATGAGGTCAAACTGCTGCTGCGACACACTCAACTACGGCGAAGTAAGTTGCAAGAAACACGAACGCAAGTAGTAGTCCGCCATTGTTGTTGTTGTTGTTGTTATGAGACGTCGCGGGGTTCAGAGGTCAGAGGCAAGAGGTCGAGGGGTGGGGCGATGACGTCATCGTTTCGGAAAGAATGCGGATTTGCCGTCCACAAGACAACCGGAGGGCTGCGTTTTCAGATGTTTCCACCCTGAGACCTGGTTTCAAAAAGGTGCATTTTCAAGATCCATGTGGACGATCGGCCAAAACGATGCAATACATGTGTGTTTCCACAAAGGAACGTTTCGTCTGGAGGGCCTCTCAGTGCAGAGCGAATAGACTCATGACAGGCTATTGTAAGGAACATGGACATGAACAGAAAAACAAAAATGCTGGAATACGTTTCTGTCTGCAAAAGTTTCCGTCAGCCAGTGAGGGAGTCAGCGCACGCTCGACGGATTGACTAGTTTGGACTTCGGGAAGACGAGATGTAAACAAACCGGTAAGTAGCTGCTTGCACAAACACACTGTTTTAACCACTTTTTTATTCATTTTGAGCCATACACGCTACAATGCTGTGTTGTAAGGTGTCTGCTGGTGTTGCATAGCTTTTGGAGTGATATTTGGAGCATGTTAAGATGTTTAAAACACAGTGTAAAGTTGTTGCCCCACGCTGTTAGCTGTCAATGCTAACTCTCCGTTCAAGGAGCCCTGTAAGGGGTGGAACAAAATTGTTCGCGTTTTCGGTACTGGCAAGTCAAGGGTAGCTTGAGCAATAAAGCTGATGTTGAAATTGACCGAAGTTCTCCTTTAAGGTTAGGGTTAGTTCGGAGTGGGGGGGTTTCTGAATGGAGGGGTTTCCCCGATAGCCTTTTCGGAATAGCGGGGTCTGTGAAAAAAAGGGAAACCCCGCCATTACGATGAATTAAAGTCTATGTTCGGAACAGCAGGGTTACGGAAAAGCGGGGTGTAACCACGAGAAGTTACGTTTCTCAGCATGAGGACAACTCACGTGTCAGACCACGCAGAGACACAAATGCAAACAACAATGGAGGGAGAAGAGAGATGCGCGTTTTCTAGCTGGAAATACACTCATTATTTTGAGTTAATAAAAAACAAAACACAAATGTTTGATCAATGGACCTGGCCCGGCCGAAGACAGTGGCCTGTTGCAGCCTTTGAACGCAGCATCATTACAACTGTCGCGACTCACAGCGAGAGTGGGCTCACTTGATTACTAACCTGGCATAACTGGCGTTGCATCCGTGGGTGGAGTTTGCCATCAAATTAAAGTAAAATAAGCACAAGCACGCGGCGGTAAATTAATCAAGTGGACCTAATGTTTGAGTATCGGAGGCTTGAGAGCTACTGCGTTCCGCTGGATTAAATAAAAGTGGGGGGGACAAAAATGGGATTTTGGAAAGTGGCGGGGACATGTACCCCCTGTCCCTAGTGGATGTTACGCCTATGACACCGAATATACCGACATGGGCAAAATGACGTCGGTTATCGTCGTAAATTTCGGTATCGGTAAATTCTCAGTTTATCGCCCAGGCCTAGTTTAAGCTACCTTAGATGTTAGCAGGTGATCATTTGATTGCCCTGGTATTTGATGAAGACATGCATGGTCTTCAAAAGATGAATCAGAAAAAAAGCCTGACCTGTTTGATGACTGTATCTTCATAAGCAATGGCATTCTCATCAGCCACTGCTGCTTTGTGTTCAGTGCTTATAGTTAGCAAATGTTAGCATCATAATGTGCTGTAATCTTAACATCATGCCTGCTAAACATCAGCATTCTTCAATCAATCAATCACTCTCAGCAAGTTTGTTATGATTATGAGCTTTATATGTTCTCTTGTTTCCTGTTTTATTTTGAAATTGTGCCCTCATGTGTCCGTCTTGCTTTTCTTTTTCGCCGTTCCGTGTTTTTCCATTCCTTTCCTTCACCTGTCCTTTTCCCGCCTCACTCCACCTGAATCCTGATCCCCTCGTTAGTGTGTGTGTATATCATTCAGCTTTTGTTCGAAAAAGCTCACCTTCTGTTCCTTAATCCTGCCTCCCGCGTGTTGTCTGCATTTGGGTCCTCACCTTGTTTGGCAAACCATAACAATATTAGCATTTTTAAAGCACTGCACTGCTTAAATATAGCAGCACAGATCTGCTCAAAATTAGTTAATTCTTTACCTGCTGAAGTTATGATCACATGCATCAATAGTTATAATTCAAGAATATACTATTCATATATTTATTCTGAAATGGACCATTTTATTTAGTTTATTCAGTCATGAAAACAAAGACGGTGTGTTTATTTAGTTTGTTAATGCACAAAAAATCAGTCACTGAAGAACTTTATCTTCTGATTACAGTGTTCTTCCCCCAAACATCATAGTGTACCTTTAATGAGTAGGCATCCTTTTACTTTTGTGGTACTTTTAAGATGACCCTTGTGGGCTGTCTATTCAGTAAAAAGACACAAAATATATAACTGGTATGCTACATAACCAGAGACAACAGAGAAAGGAAGCTGTGTTATTCTTCAGCTGGTGTCAAACAAGATGGTATTACAACTTAACAGCTCAATACACTATGTTTCTGAAAACATTTTAGGAGAGAAAAATAAAAACAGGACCGTGGTTCATGTCTGCTCATCACCACCTTGTTTTATAATTTGGTCAGAGTTTTCATAACCCTCGTTTTCACAGTGCCAAAACAAAATGGCAGGGAGTTCCGGTTAACAAGCTTTCTCCATCTCTGATGTTCCTCACAGCATGTTAGTGAATGAATGGGCAGTGTAGTTACAGGATCCTGGCTTGTATTTTATCAGCACAGCCACGTGTCGACAGTTTGATTGGAGTTTAGCGAGCGTGCGCAGTGGCTCACCCTCGTCAGAGCCGTCTGTGCTCTTTGTGTCTCTGTAATTCCTCATGCTGTCAGATTACTGCTAGACCATGCTGTCAGGTGATCGGGAGGTTGAGGAAGTTCGATTTATAGTTTTTTGCCACATTCATGATGTTGTTTTTAGAAGGCTAAACTCCAACATATGGACTGAAGCTGAATATTTTGTTAGTTAAAAACATTTTTTTGGGAAGTAATTACATAGATATTTTTTCTATACATTTAAAAAAATGTTGAAGTTACGTCATGTGAAATTTACAAATACGTAGTTGTGTTGAGGATCCAGGGCGTGAGGTGTTGATTATGTTCATTGAATATTGTCCAGACACCATCCTCTTCAACAAGCTCAGCTTCAGCCAGCTGAGGAATGGACAACCAGTGAAGTTCAAGAACGTATTGACAGCTTTCAGTGCAAGCTCAGGTCACGTTCTCAGGCTATTTCTCAAGCCCCACGCAGACATGTGGTCAGCCACACCTAGACAGCCATGGCGCAGGAAATGGAGACATCACAGCCGGTGCAGGTCAGTCCCATCTCACAGCTATCAAGGAGGCTGAAGGTTTTCTCAGACGAGCCAGGAGATGCCCCTCTAGACGAGAGAGAAATGGTAAGGATGCAAGGTCATTAGCTGTGCTGAAGTACTGGGAAAAGCTTAACGTCCAGGATGGATTACTGTAGAGGGAGACAGGGGACCTTATAAGCAAGACAAAGAGGCTTCAGTTCATGTTGCAAGTTAAAGTGACGAGGCATTGGAAGGTGTTCATGACTTGGCAGGACACTAGGGTCGAGCCATAATTCTACAGCTGGTAAGGCAAACCTTTTTTTCTGGCCACGTGTGGAGAGAGATGTGAAAGAATATGTGCTGTGCTGTGGGAGGTGTCCAAAGCCTGCAGCACGAGCCCCATTGGAAAGCATCAAAACGTTGGCCCCCATGGAGCTCATCTGCATCAACCTCTGGTTGGCAGAAGACAAGAACAAGAGCTCTATTGATATACTTGTGGTGACTGACCGCTTCAAAAAAAATGCCATGTGCCTTCTCGTGCAGAGACAAGACAGCCAAGCAAATCGGCAGGGCTGCGTTGTTTGTGTCTATGGGTTCCCTATACGTATTCACTCAGACCAGGGTCCCAGCTGTCCTGTCTCACATATATTATGCCATACTCCCTTGGTTGTTTCTCTCTTTAGTTCTTTTCACCCAATTATTAGTTGTGTCGAGTTTTGCACACATTGCACAGAAATGCAGTGATTGTCAATTCACAAGGTAAATCCGGCTTGAGAGTGAATTAGTGTCCGGGCTGCTGCAGGTTTCTGGTGTTCCAATGGGCAATGGCGGCACAGAGAGGTTCAACCATACCCTCGGCAATGAGTTGTGAGCCCTCCCTCTTGCAAACCAAGCAAGGCTGGCCACAACAAATCCAAACATCTACCTTTGCCTTCAATGCGACTATTCATAAGACTACTGGCTACGCACCTTTTCTAACTGATGTTTGGCCGTGTTCCGAGGCTTCCATTCAACATTATGGTCAAGTCTGTCCTGTATGATCCCATTGTAGCTGTCTTTAGCAGCTACTCCACAACTCTTCTGTCATACCTGTCTCACCCAGCAGCATGCCACCAAAGAGCAAGAACACCAGGTCTCTGTGTCTCTACATGTTGGAGATCGAGGGCTGCTTGCCAACAAAGGAGACATCAATGCCAACACTGATGTCGTGTGAGGTCATGGACAGGAACCCACTGTTATTTCATCTCTTATTTCTATTAAATCTAATTTGCATCATTACCTCTGAAATTTCAACTATTTAATGCAATCTATTTTATAGTCCTTTGTAATTGTAAATTGTGTTCTATGCTTTGTTCTGTCAAAACACTTTCTAAACCATGTTTTTTAAAAAGTGCTATACAAATAAAGTTATTATCATTGTTGTTATTATTATTATTATTGTTATTATTATTATTATTATTATTATTATTATTATTATTATATACATAATGTGTGTAGTTAATCCCTGAGTTGAGGAAATAACTATAACAACCGTTTTAGTGGTAACTGCTGTTTTTCTGATTTGTTTGGTTTGTTTTCCAAGCTAAATTACATTGTCCAAAAGGCTATGAATGCCACATATTTAATATCAAATTAAAAAGAAGGTTGTGCTTTTTAAAACTGGAAACAACTTGTGATTCCCAATTATTTTATTTTTGAGGTAGAGCTGTTTGTTTGGAGTGCAAAAATTGTCATTTAAGAAAAAATTGCTAGAATTCTAGAATTCTAATGGGGTCTCAAGAGTTAAACCCATGACAACCTGTGACTCTGTCTAAATTTTAACCAAGCAGTTACAGCAGTGAGTCTTCTGTGCCATACCATGTTGTTTCTTACAACCAGGGCCTATTTGTGATAAAAGCTGCTTTGTATTAGGTATTACTTTTGGAAACCCAATGGAAAAAAAAAAGATAACCCATGTAGCTGCAGCTGAAGTGTGGGGGACTGTGGCTCAGATGGTAGAGCAGGTTGGCCAATGTTCGGAGGGTCGGCGGTTTGATTCCCGACCTGCCACTTGTGTCATGGTTGTTGTGTTCTCAGGCAAGACACTTCACCCACCTTGCCTCATGTGAATGTGTATGACTGCTGTATGTTTGAGGTGGTGGTCGGAGGGGCAGTAGGCGCTGAATGGCAGCCACGCTTCCGTCAGACTGTCCCAGGGCAGCTGTGGCTACTATCGTAGTTTACCACCACCAGTATGACTGTGTGTGAATCAATGGAACCTGGAACCCTGTCAGGCGCTTTGGGTGCCTAGAAAAGTGCCATACAAATCCAATCCATTGTTATTATGAAATAACTGGTTGGATTGGGTGGTTAAGGGTGTTCATTATTGTTGATTTAGAACATTGGAATTGAGCAACCTGGAATTTAATTCGTCATTACTGATGAAGAAAGAATATTTTGGCCAATATGAACAGGCCTACAATGAAATGGGGAGTTCTATGGAGGAGGTGGGTACAGGCTAGCTCTCCTCTTACATTAATATACTCACATTTAAAGCGATATATTATCCAAAGGTTTGATGCCATTGAATCTTTTTAAAAGCATTTAGCCGATTACGAGGCAGAGTGCCAGCAGCAGCCTGCTTTAGTCTCTGATATATCTTGGTGAATTAGGAGGACTCTGGACTATGTCTGATTTCAAATTTTTGGGCGTAAGGTTTAACATTAGAATTGCATACAACTCACATAACGTCTGAGACTGTATGATACATAATTTAATGCTGAGGTTGTAAGTATGGACAAAGTAAAATGTGAGGCAGAAGTCGGCAATTTGTCTAATTCTGTTTACATTTCAGGGAAATGTGTTAGAGAAATTACATTTAGCTCCCATGGAGCTGCTAAGTGGCCAGCTGTAGCTTTAATGAGCAGCTTCCACGTGTGACTGTGTATCTGTCTTAAGTCAGACCAAACTAAACCCCTGAGTTAATAAAGTAACAAAGAAACGAAAAACATGATGACATTTCAACCCATGACTACTAATAGTGAGGTCAGCAGTATTAGTACTTAGTATTCACGGGTCAGGTAACTTCATCTTTGAACTCGGTCTTCATTTTTATCTCAGCTGCACACCTGTGACGTTTTGTGACTGCCTCTTACGTCTGCTATCATACTGACAAAATCTGTCCACAGATATATACTACAGTGAGTATCTCCAGGACCACATTTTACCACACACTTCTAGCACCATCAAAAACATTTGATAATACTATTATAAGGAAATGGTGTAAAGAGGACTTACAATAGCTGTTTTTGATGGTGCTAGAAGTATTTCAACCAGGTAAGTGTCTTGCCTTTGAATGTGTTGCTACATGTGTATAACACAACAAAAGTCATAGGTAGTTCATATCCTAGAATTGCTTTCAACCTATTCCATACATCATCCCAGTACTTATTTGTTTTCGCACAGTGCCAGAAAATATGAAAGTGATCAACACTGTGCTTTCCACACAGTCTCAAGCAGAGCTGTGGGAACATGTAGGAGTCCTCTTTTCAATTTGGGTGTGAAAATCTGACTGTTTTTCCAACAAATTTCTCTCCAAGTTGGTTGGAGCTGGTAGTAATTTTATCTGTCTTACATATATTATGCCATACTCCCTTGGTTATTTCTCTCTTTAGTTCTTTTTTTCCCATTTATCTCTTATGTACAGTTTTATTGCAAACATTGCACAGAAATGCAGTGATTCCATTCAATTCACAAGGTAAATCTGGTTAGATTTTTGAAATTGAAATAGTCTCTCACTTATAAATACACAGCAATCTTGATTCTCCAATATATTCTCTTTCTAATTTGCGAAATCATTTTGGTTCTCTTTTTTCAATGTGTTGTCCCAAATTTAGTTAAACCTCTTTTTGCCCAATGTCTGAATTTTTGATTCAGAATGCCTGGTTTGAAATTGGTGGAGCTGTGCTGCACAGTAATACTCTGAGGTTTGGCAGTGCCATGCCTCCCCTGTCTTTGGGTATTTAAAAAGATGAATATTTAATTCTTGGTGTCCTTTCCAAATGAATCTGAAGATGTTTTTGTCCCGCTCAATGAACTGTGTGGGGGGAAGTCATGGCTGGTTTTAAGCTCTAATTTAGCTGAGGGTCCATTCAAAGTTTTCTATAATCCCCTAGACCCTTAGAACTGCCTGTGTGATCTTTTTGTTCCAGAACCCCACACCTACTGGCAGAGTTTCAATGGTTCAGTTTCTTAATATTCTACAGTAAGAAAGCCTTTTACGATGTCTGTGCATGGCTGGATTCAGTAGGTGACCCACGGCAATAATTTCTATCGATTTCTATTACTCTGCCCTGCGCCGAGTTTGTGATGAGACGAATAGTTTGTGACGATTTGATTCAACACAATCTTTTTACTCACAACATCATCTGAAATATTGAAGGTCTTAAAACAAGGTCCCTTCGTTAAGAGAGGGCCTTGGGGTTGGGTAAGAATGACAGGAGTCACCTTACATGTCGAACCATTTCAATATTGGTACATACTGTAACACACACACTGTAATCAATGAAATAAACCCAAAGTAATTGTGACACAGATAACGCTTTACTTTGGTGGAGATCCTGGAAAGTTTTTGAACATTTAACATTTGAACATTTATGATAGAATAAAAGCCAAAAGAGAAACAATTCCATTATTAAAAGTATCCAGTAAATAATAATCATGCACTGCTTCACAGATTGTCATGTTGCTACATATACCACCAAATGCTTGGTATGATGATAGCTGTGACACATAATAAATGTGAAAATTCAAGTTATCTTTGGAAATGATGATGTCAGTAAATGACTTCTTGCCAATGACAGCCCAGCTCAGTCACGACTGGTATTTCCATAACCTGCCAGATGGTCTGTCCAGGCTTGGTAACAACACATAGCTTCTGTCCAATTTATCATACTAGTACAGTGCCTGTTTAAACATGCTGTTGGGCTGAGATGATCTGGTAATGTGAGTTGTTTACAGATCCACTTCTAAGCCTCCTGAACTACTTACAGTCTTATTGGGGTGGCCCCGACAATATCAAACATGTTCGATATTTATGATTTAAAATCTGGACGGCTGTGATTGTCATTACGTCAGTGGTTTAAAAACAACCAATAAGGAGAGCATCCCTGAGCAGCTGACAGTGCTGCCAGGCAACATTACCCATCTAGCTCTTGAGGCTAATGTTTGCTAGCATACTGCTGTTGACAGAAACGTAACGTCAAAAACGAAAAAACCTCTCCCTACTCATTCAGACTCATTAACCTTTTTTTCTCACTGCAATGTGTTACCACAGCAAGTTGTTCCACCAAGCTAATCTAATGTGTCTGCTTCCCCATGAGATCAAGTTTCAGGGATCACGTGTGAGTCATGCTTCAGTTTCAAAGTTATGAAGCCAGACTGCTAATTGTGTTAATATTGAGTGCACTTCCTTGGGTCCTGAGCAACAAACCTGCCAAGTGTGAAGTAGATCGGATGGCTGGTTTTCAAGATATGCTAATAAAACACAGACAGAGATACCTCGCTTTTATCATTACATTTGTTCAGATCTTTGCTCTCATTGACCTACAGCAGGCAGCTGTGCAGTGGAAAGGCTCTGGTAAAATTATTTTGAAATCATCTTTAAAGCACTTTATAAATGCTAAGACTGGGTAACAAAATCAAATAACGATGATCTAACATATGTAGTGATAAAGTGAATAAAGGCAAGTATTAGAGCAAGTTCATCACTTTACTGTAATTCATGTTTACTGTTATTAGTTATACCATTTCAAATTATAATGATATCCAAAGTCCAAGACAACATGTAGTTGAATAATCTAATGGATTATATCAACGTATCACTTATGGAATTATTTCAACCCTCTAGCACCAATCTATGTTTCAGTACAGCACTCGTCCTTCCAGTAGAGAAAAAAAAAGTTCAATCCTGAGCTTTGCACAGTAGATACTTTTACCTGAAGATACTTTTTTAAACTTTAAATTGTCATCAGTAGTCAGTATCAGCATTATACACAATATCATTAAAATCTATTTTGCAGGTTTCTGCCACTTATAAATCTAAAAATGTTCCACATGGCCTTTTATAATGTTGTGGATGCCGTAGTTTTTGTTATTTAGATCCTGACACCACCTACTACCACATTACTGTTGTTTGCTCTTATGACATTGCTTTGTGGGTTCAAGTGTTGTTTTCCTATTATCTTGAGTGTTACCCATTGAAGGATCTGTTTTGTGATCTGCTTGTGAACAGGAGAAAAACATTTTTGGATCGCATTTGTTATAAAGGTCACCTTAAGTTACTTTCTTTTCTTTTGGCTAGTCTTAAGAAGCATTTCATCATGATATTTACAACAGTTTTAGTGCCATTTAGGCTAAGACTTTATTATCCCATGGGAAAACTACTTTTCACAGCACCGTACCCATCAGACGAGACAGAACATACAGCAGACAGCACACAAAAACAGCACATAAACAAACACACAGTTTTTTGTTTGTTTGTTTGTTTTTTAATGTGTTGAATCAGACTTTGATTAAGAAGATACATTTAAGCACATATTTGCTATTACATTAAAGAGGAAGTTTTGTTTTTTAATGCAGCAACTTGTAATTGCAGATTCTTTCTTTTTTGAGACAGAGCTGTTTGCTTAGGTTGAGCAAGAATGCTCATTGGAAGCCCGCCTTCAGCCTATTTTGGTATTTTCATATTTCCTATATTTCTGAGTCCTTTCTTGACAATGTTGATGAGCCACACTGCCAAGTAATTTTGTGCTCAAAGTCACGAAAGTGAGTGAGTGATTTTAGGATTTCAAGATTTCTGCTAGAGGGTTGATGTGAATGTCAGATGTGTCAAACATCATCCAAGACAGTCAACAGACATTAATGCAACATTTGTAATTTAATTGTCAAAGGTTGCTTTCTGTAAACAATAGAGATCAAGACAAACATGCGCTTAAATACATGGCTGTAGCTGCAATATGGAAATAGAAGTCTTTAAAACGTGTGTACACATTTCATTATATTTCAGGGCTGTTAATTAATTCACTCATTTAGTTTGCACAAAGTTATGAAAATGAGGGCACAGATTAACCAAAGCGAGGGCGCCAGCTCTATCTTGTGTGCTCGCAGTATCATCTTGTGTAACTCCGATTTAGTAACATGAAGCTTTGAAATATATATTTTAATTCCCTTACGCCCACTCACAGATGCTGTACAAAGTACAATTTTAATTATTACTACCATCCCAGCTTGTGACACAGAACCATGTTTGCCATGTAGGACAGTTTTGTTTTAAGAATGCTGTTGTCTGAACTTATGCACATTGAGATTTTTTGCTTTAGAGCTTTCAATTTGAGATGCACCGTTCAAACTCAAGTGGAAAAAGGAATGCATGCTTACGGACAAATGTTGTCATCCAAGATGTCAGAAGATATCTTCTGTACTGAAGTTGAGGCACGTTGATATTAAGATAAACTGCACTATCTTAAAACCTACAGCAAAGACTGTGAATAATACATCTCAATTCCAATTCTGAATGTATCTATTGCCTCAGCGCTCCTCCCTCTTCTGGACCAGCATATATCTCCAGCTATTATTAAAGCGCTGCGAGAGACAGTGACAGATATTGGAAAAAGGGAATTGTGATGAATGTTGGTTTGACTTTATAAAAAGAAAGTATTGCAGGAATGTAGATGAGTATGAATGACACTGCCCTGTGTTGGAGGGAGCTCCAGTGTAGATTTGCTGTGAAGATATTCCATTAACCCCGGAGCGTCTTAGGTTGGCTGCATATATATATATATATATATATGCTGCTAATCTGCTTTGAAAACACCACCAGATTTTTTTCTTTCTCACTGCTGAAGTGTACAGAAGTTTTATAAACACATGACCAAGATAAGAAGAAACACATCCCTACACTTGTTTGTTTTTTCCCCTACAGTACCCAAGCATTCCTGCCGAATATGACTCTAAAAAAGACTGCTTCAATGAAATACTAAATATATAAAATTCAAATCAATGTCAACAGCTTTGGGGAATTCTGCTACTTGGAGACAACAGTCAACTAATGCGGGCTATGTACTGGGCTATGATCACAAATATAGTGACAAGCCTGGCCAAGCCAACTCTTAAATCGCAATATCTCTTTGATTCTGGTAAAGAATTTATACATTTAATTAAAAAAGTTGACTGCTCCTTACAACTGCTACAGCAGGCGGAAATTACATTAGTAGGACAGATACATCACAATATTTCAGATTCAACTGCAAGCCAGGGTTTTGAATGAATCAGGTCCAGATTTTATTTTACTTAATTCATTTTTGTTTTTTTTAATGGAGCTGTTATTTGTTGAAAGCTGACAATATTCTTCAGTGGAAAAACAATCTAACAAAAAAACACAGTCAAGTCATTTCTGTTTCCCATGTTTGTTCTTTATGTAGTGTCTTCCGCACAGTCAGCTGTCTTATTCAGAGCTGTTAACATGCAGATACAGAGGGGGAAGAGGTGGGCACAACAGCCAAACACTGCACTCATGTATAAGAACTGCTACTTTGCAAAAACAAGTAGACCTACTTCAATAAAAGTAAAGGTAGGGATCAAAATAGGTACTTAAAGTACTTAAAAACAAGGACTTGAACAATGAAAAAACACCAAGCACACTACTGTCTTTGTTTGTTGTGGATCTGACTGATTTAATTGTCTTAATTGTTTTCTTCAAGTAAAGGGAAAGAGGTGACATCAGTATTTATTTGTTACACAATAACAAATCATCAGCTCCTAATTAGATGAAATGCCACATGAGGACAATTTCCCAGCTTCAATCTATAACATGTTAACAACACATTAGATTATATTTCCTGTATTATATTATTATCCGCAAAATAAATTAGCAGATGGACATCATTGATAGACCATGTTTATTATGCCAAAAACTAAATATAGAGTGTCCACATGTTACAGTGTCCTTAAACTTTGATACATCCAGTACAGATGTCCAAAGTCCCAGGTCTTATCTCAGATGACCACAGATCAGGTGTCATCTCCCCCATATCTGGTCTGTCCAATCACATGAAGACAATGTGGCCAAATCAGTCCGTCATGTTTCTTAAAATGTCTCATATCAGATGATTTACAGTACCTGATTTCATGTCTTCATTTTTACCTGAAGATCCTTTGTGGCTGAACCATTACATTAGTAGTTTGTCTTTGTTTCCTGTTTCTTACTGCTTTCTGTTAGGCTGATGCTCTGATCACCTCACAGCTGCAGCCTGCTGCACTGTGCACTGGTAATTCTTTTGAAAATATTAGCAGTTAATGCGATTTGAAAGCCGTCCTCCTGCTGTGGCTTCTGTTGTTATGCTGCTTTGAACAGTCATGTGGGGGCGTGACTGAGGTAGAATAACAGAGCCAGCCAGCAGACCTGGGACCAGCTGACTAACAGCCTCTGAACATACTGTAACATGCATGAATTTATAAAATAACAGATTAATCAAAGTAGTGCTGGAACACAGAAACTTGAAAGACTGACCGGATGTTTCAGCTCCTGATAATACAGTTATGTATATATATATATATATATATATATATATATATATATATATAGCTGGCAACAGCCACGATTGCAACCTGGTACCATGCCAAACGGTGCAACCAACCTGAAAGTTCATTGTCTCTGTCACGTTTGACCACACCTACCCATGAAAACAGCACAGTCTTATTCTGTGGTCAAAAAAGCAAGAACAAACATACAACATCCAGTTAGATTTTCATAAAAGTTGCTTGCTTGTCATATGCCAAATTAAGCATGATTCAGGCTTTTGACAAGGCGGCATTATAATGTTGTTATTTCAGCGTTGTTATGATCTATTTAACACAGTCACAGCACAGAGAAATCTTTACATTTTAGGTTAGGATTAGGTCTAGCTAAGAACTGGGCACCGGCCAGGTTTAACACATAGTGAATATTCTCTTCACGTTTTGGTCTGAACTCACAATGATTGTGTCTCTGATTCATATTTGAGAGTAGTACGACACAAGACATAAAAACTGCACATCATCATCATCACCAAGTCTTTTCCTTCCCAAGTGTTTATATTTTCCTGAACATGGCTACCATTAGTAGATACAATAGTACAGGTAACAATGCATTTAATTTGTTTGACAGTGAACATTTTGCAGATTGACTCAGTGTCAAGGTGATCCATGTTACAAAATATAATTGAAGCTGGTGCTTTCCTTTATGGAAACAGTGTTGTTTATTGTCTGCTGAACTGCACTTGCGGTTGCATCTCTTGATGCTTCAGCACATGTTGGTCTCTACATTAATTAAATTATATGCAACTTCTTTCATCTGCCCCCATGATGCATAAGATGCATTCCTCAAAGGATGAGTTAAAAGGTGATCTCTGCAGACATACTGACCTAAGACCTCCACTGCTCCACTGATGATCAACACCTCCTTCTACAGCCATGCTCTCCTCTCTGAGGGCCTTTTTTCCCGCTGCAAGTCTTATCACCACGCTGCATATTTAAAGCAACATTTTCCCTTTGGTGAAACACATTGGCTTTTCAGCAGAGTTTGTGTTTGCGTGTCTTTGATTGTTGAAAGGTAGTTATTGCTGTGAAGAGCAACAGCGTGAACAATTTTTCCTCTCTTTCTTCCTCCTCATCCCTTTGTTTCCTTCATTGAAGACCTTGCAGGCGAGTCTTGCTTCCATAGGGAAGGACAGTTGGTCCAGCGTCCATCACTGCCCAAATGGTGATAAATGCCCTTTCATTAACATGGCTCAGTATGTACCATACTCCCACCACCATGGATTTTTCCTCTACATGCTAGACTCACTTTTCTTCCTTCATCCCTCTCTTTTCTTGTGTGTGTATTTTTTTTTTACCATACATCACAGCACTGTAGTGCTTTTTTTTTTTTTTT
>CAEMYA010000084.1:681714-704348 GCA_903131615.1 Diplodus sargus
CAAAAAAAAAAAAAGAAGAAAAAGAATAAGAAAGACATCTCCCTCTGTGGCTTACCGTGTGCACAGGATGTGTGTTCAATTGCGCATTGAGGCCACTGACTCATTTGAATGATCGTCTGATTCCACCCATTGATTCCCTTCAGTTTGTCACCTGACTGAACAGATAATGTGTTGTGCAATCACTGATGATTAGCTTACAAAAAACAAAAAAAACAAAAGAAGGTTTGACATTTTGGGTGACAGCTTTTTTCCCTTTCATGGTGTCAGTATCATGCCTCGTGTTTTAAGTACAGAGGTGCTATCAGGCTGTGGTTAGCTTAGCTTAGGGTGAGGACTAGCAGCAGGATAAAATAGCTAGCCTGAGTGTCTGAAATTTACAACACACGGATGAGAAAATTAGCGAGATGTCTCGCTGTTTGCAGAAACTGTGAGACATCTCGCGAATTTTCTCATCACAGTTGAGAGTTAGGGGCATCACGATTCTCCAAATCCTCGATATGATTTGATTCGATTCTTGATCATTTTCTCTCTTTTTTTTTTTCTTTCAGCAATATAACTGTAACGATAACTTATTTCATCAGTTGCTGTACTGTAAAGTCCTTTCTGTCATTACTGGCAACACACGTCAAAGCATCGCACCTGAAGACTGACATGTTTTAGCTGGGTGTCGAGTTCCCATCACAGTCTATATTGGATATTGCTGATGGTACAAGTTTAAATTGAAGGCAAAAGCCAGATGTTAGCGGGTGTTTTGACCAAAAATGGTAGATAATACCACACAATTTGATTTTGAGCCAATACAAGGCCAACATCAGCAATACTGATCCCTTTTTATTATCACAAAATCGGACAGTTATTTTGAGGCAAATAACATAAATGTTGGGCTCCGGGGGAATCACCTAAGTGAAATACCAATAATTGGGTCTATAGCCTATGATAGACTACATGCACATGCAAACATAGGGCCCAAGGGGTGCTTGAGCCCCTGCCCTTTTTGCCTCATATTGAAAAGTGCCCTTTTTGTGTGTTTTTTTAATGAATAAATACATTCCTGTTGTACATAGGGATGTAAAAAAACGGCGGTATAAAAATGCCACGGTTGTCTAACATATGCATTTCCTTGTAATATGGTGTTGTGTATGTCTTGAGCCTATATAGCTGCTTCTCTGTCTGCTGCAGCTCCGCTCTGTCTCTCACAGAGGAGAGAGAGAGAGAGAAAGAGAGAGAAAGAGAAAGAAGCCGCTGCCTCATTTAGAACTCCACCACGCACATAGATGACACGTGACAGTGGAGCGACTTGAACCTTTGTGAGTTATAAACCCATTAACATAACTTCCTTGTGGGGGCTAACAAGTAAGCTAACTGCTTGTTAACTAGAGTTAAGAATAATCTGACAGCTGTCTGTGTCGGCTGTTTATCTTGCTACAAATCTTAAACTTCTGTCAGATATTGTGACTTTGCTGTAAATATTGCTGTTCCCACTAACATTCACAGTAACAGTCACAGTAGTCATTTCTTGGTTTTGTCACATTGTTAGATGTGTAGTATGTATTTCTAGTTTGCACTTGCCCTCCAATAAATAGCCTAATAATAAACCAGTGTTTCATTGCTTTTTAAGAATTGCAGCTGAATTGCATGTCTTCTAAACCTCAGTATTATGATAATGTGAATAAACTCATGCCGACATTAATTTGTTGACACAAAAGAAATGGCAATTGCATATCACTCACAGCTACACAGGATACACAGCTAAGTAGTTAGCTTTCTATAAGTACTTTGTTTATTAATTTTAAATTAATTTACATATTGTGTTATTAAGGCCTGAAAGAAAATTTGGCACGCACAATGCGCTTGCACATGCTACCCTTTTCTGACTTTGAGCCCCTGGCCCTCTATAATCATGTGCACGTCCCTGATACTGCATGTAGCCTAAATATAGGTGTCCTATAGCTTTCGCAATTTCAAAAAAAGGTTAATATATTCAGCCACATTCACGTTTCAGGGTTGAAGTATTTGCTTTTTTTCAGTTTCATTAGCATAATTCATATAGATAATAGGTTGAAATAAGCTTAAAGGTGAAATATGGAATATGAGCTGAATGCCGCCATCTAGTGTCTCAAGATCGTAGTCGCGACAACAAAAAAGTAATTCCAGCGGTCCGGTTGCCTGGTGCAGGAGACCTATGTAAATACAGATAGCTAGCTAGAATATTCCTTATTATAGCCACTGACCGCAATGGTAAAAGTGAACCAGCAATACTGGACAGGGCAGGAGGATTGAGCCGCCTCTGTTTCCTCCATTTACTGGGTGTGGAGGTCAATGGGTCACGATCAGTATTCTCATATCTAGGATCAACGTGATATAATGAAAATAAGTATAGCAGAGGAGTTTGACCGACAGGTAACGTTAGCTAAGTTAGCAAGCAAGTTAGCTTAGCGATCCAGGAGAAAGTTAGCCATTTCCGCGTGTGTTTTGATGCCGTGGAAATCCTTTACCTGAGTCCATCAAGCATATGCTTCACCGATATTTACTCTGGTTTTTGCTCTTCTCCGGTCACTCAGCTGCTGGGACAGATAACGCACCGTTCGCTGGGGCTCTGAAGAGCTTGCAGACTGCGCCATTTTACCCAGTGTCAGCCTAGCTGTGCCGAGCTTTGCCGAGCTTTGCCGAGCATTGCTGAGGTTGTGAAATTGGCAACCCACAATGCCGGCCGCTATTTGGCTGGTACGATGTAAACAGGAAGTCATTGTCGAACCCGACAAAATTTCTTAAATTATTTATTTCAGACTAAATATAATTTTTCAAGGAAACAGATTACTTTTAATCTGCGCCCCTCTAAACGCCCCGTGGATGTATTATTTTTGAAAAAATATAGCTTTTAATAAGCATATTACATATTGAACCTTTAAGGTCTGAGTTCTCTTTGTCGTAAAACATTTTTTTTAAACGAGTTTGTGGTGAACAGCCTCTACACACATCACAGTTTGCAACATTTTCATTTACATCTGTATAAATGGCTCTGAATGATGAGTCTAAAATGATAAAACAATAAATAAACTGATAAATGTAAGATGGCCCTGACTGATGCTTTTATTTTGTTCTGTCATCATTGCCGGATGTTGGATGAAACTCGTGGTCAGAGTGTGCACCCGGGCGAGCTCTACATCCACAATGCATGAGTTGCTGGCAGTTTTAATGTGTAGGTTGCTATCATGGAAGTTACTGTGAAATGCTCCATGCAGTTGTCCGATCAGGCAGATGAAAAAGAAAGCTAAGCTACATGCATAAGTCTGTTTCACCACCAAGTGTTGAACTGGACTGATGAGATATACCTGTATATACTGATATACTGATAGATACCCAATATGTAACTGAATATGGAAGTTATCTCTGGGATATACATGACATAACGTAACTAACATTTAATATACCTAAAATGCTACATATCAAACATTTAACACTAGCAGACGTACCACTAGCTGAACGTTGTGCCTAATTGTCTTGGGCAACAAGTTACCAAGCGCTCTCTGAAGTCTTGTAAACTTATGGTTAAGAATGTTTTCTTTTGCTAAATCCATGGGCTGAAATGGCAACAAAATGCTTAATCCATTATGAGTGCCTCGGGGCCCCCTTCAGTTCCCACTACATGAACTATTCCATCTTACTGCGCGTGTGCAAAAGTGACTCATGAAGACAGAAGCCAAACAAACTATTTGGTGCGGTGTACAAGAAGAGAAGGGGGAACCGGAGCAAATCAACTGGCCCATCCCAGGTATCATTAGTGGTGCTGCCGCTGCTTCATGCGGGAGGAGGCTTTGTTAGTTCTGATTTGTAACTAAACCTTAACTTAGGGACCAGCTAATCATCAACATTGCCACATCCAAGCCATTTAACAAAAACTCACAATCTTCAGTCTTCAACACAGCATTATCAACGTTGTGTCTGTAAGACTCTATTGGCATTTAAATATGTTCAGGGCGGATTCAACCATGAACGACCGAGTCTGCACCACCACAAAGTGTTAAGTCTCGCAAAACAGTTTTGATGACATCAGCTGCAGTGTACACAGTGTTAATGCTGCAGTATACAGTGTGTTACTGAAAGCGAAGAAATTTCCTTTTTACTAACACTGTTATGCAATTTGGCAACCATTCCACCAAACTATTTCCATTGCTGACTTTCTCCTCCCTGATTGTTGCTTCCTTACCCAAGGTGAATGAGAGTGAAACATGATGACTATACATTCTCATACAGTTTAAAGGAGAACTTCGGTCAATTTCAACATGCAGCTTTATTGCTCAAGCTACCCTTGACTTGCCAGTACTGTAAACGCGAACACTTTTGGTCCACCCCTTACAGGGCTCCTTGAACGGAGAGTTAGCATTGACAGCTTACAGTACGGGGTCACGTCTTTACACTGTGTTTTAAGCATCTTAACATGCTCCAAATATCACCCCAAAAGCTATGCAACATCATCAGACACCTTACAACACAGCACTGTAGCGTGTATGGCTCAAAATGAATAAAAAAGTGGTTAAAACAGTGTGTTTGTGCAAGCAGCTACTTACCCTTTTTTTTTACATCCCATCTTCCCGTAGTCCAAACTAGTCAATCCGTCGAGTGTGCGCTTACTCCCTCACTGGCAGACGGAAACTTTTGCAGACAGAAACGTATTCCAGCATTTTCGTTTTTCTGTTCATAACGTACATGTCCATGTTACAGCCTGTCATGAGTCCACTCGCTCTGCACTGAGAGCTAGCTTGTCTGCGCATGATCGTAGCTCGTACAGAGAGGGGACTCGTCAGTGGCGATCGAAGCTGTTTCCGAAATAGTCACGATGGAGAGCTTGTCTGATGTTGAAGTGGAAGACATAGACGACGAACCTTTTGAATTAGACGGTAGACCATATTTGTTCGAACCGAAGTTGCAAGAAACACGAACCCAAGCAGTAGTCCGCCATTGTTGTTGTTGTTGTTATAAGACGTCGCAGGGTTCAGAGGTCAGAGGCAAGAGGTCGAGGGGTGGGGTGATGGCATCATCGTTTCGGAAAGTATGCAGCCACAAGACAACGGGAGGACTGCGTTTTCAGATGTTTCCACCCTGAAACCCGGTTTCAGAAAAGTGCGTCTTCAGGATCCATGTGACGATCGGCCAAAACGATGCAATACATGTGCGTTCCCACAAAGGAACGTTTCCGTCTGGACGGCCTCTCCGTGCAGAGCGAGTAGACTCATAACAGGCTATTGTAAGGCTCATGGCTCATGACAGGCTGTAATATGGACATGTACGTTATGAACAGAAAAACGAAAATGCTGGAATACGTTTCTGTCTGGAAAAGTTTCCTTCTCTGCCAGCGAGGGAGTAAGCGCACGCTCGACGGATTGACTGGTTTGGACTACGGGAAGACGGGATGTAAACAAAACGGTAAGTAGCTGCTTGCACAAACACGCTGTTTAAACCACTTTTTTTATTCATTTTGAGCCACGCTATAGTGCTGTGTTGTAAGGTGTCTGCTGATGTTGCATAGCTTTTGGGGTGATATTTGGAGCATGTTAAGATGCTTAAAACACAGTGTAAAGACGTGACCCCGTACTGTTAGCTGTCAATGCCAACTCTCTGTTCAAGGAGCCCTGCAAGGGGTGGACCAAAAGTGTTCGCGTTTTCGGTACTGGCAAGTCAAGGGTAGCTTGAGCAATAAAGCTGCATGTTGAAATTGACCAAAGTTCTCCTTTAAGGGCTGGGGCATTAAAAAAAATAGTGCATATTTTAAAGTTCAGTTAGCCTAGTCCTTACACCATACCTTACTATACAGCTCTGGCTATACAATCTTAACACAAGCCTATAGGCTATAGTCAGTAGTCAATATCAATCTGTTGCTTTTAATCTTGTAGATTATTAGTTCTGATTTGTAACTAAACCTTAACTGAGGGTGCAGCTAATCATTGCCTTGTTTCAAAACTATGACACGTGAGTGCCATCCTCCCCTCAAATGCGTTAATCCTACTAGGCTGCGGTTCATAAATAGAGCTGCCGTTGGCATTTATCAAATGGAATAAATAATGTGAGTTGTATTTTAGTCACAAGTTTTTCAGGCACAGAATAGCGCTGGAAGTTACTGCCCAGCTAGGTTAACAAGACAGACAAACTGACTGGAGAGAATAACACTTCAACTTAACATTACTGTCATGATAGACCACAAGTTTACCTGACAACTGACAGCAGTCTTTCTTATCATATTTTTTTCTTTCCATGACCAGAAGATAAAGCTAGTTCCACCTCACTGACTTTGTAAACACTGGCACAGCTTTGATATGAGGAGGAGGCAGTGTAATTTGTGCGTGTGGGTATATGTGTGTAAGAGACAGTGTGCATGTGCAGCAGGAAGTCGGGTGACGACTTTCTGGAAGTGAAAGAGGATATGCTAAATCAACATCAGAGAAACACCTAAATTGCAACCAACCGTGTTCGGTACATCTCTGATCACCATGGCAGCAAAGACCAGGTTTTAATCTGGTCTTTGTGTGTACTTCCACTGGCTCCGATGTGTTGGGTGTCTACTCCATTGCAGCTCCAGCAGTCCGGACCCTTATGTAGCAGATCACAAGGCTTCTATTTCAGCTAGATGCCAAAGCAGGGCTCATCAATTCAGCTAAATTCAGAACAGATCTGACAGTAAGTCACACATCGAAATAACAACCTAACATCCAGTTAATTTTCAAAATAATTGGCTCTGTGCTGACGCAAGCACAAAATATATATAAATAAAGAAAATAGACAATTTCAAGCACTTTTTCTAATCCTTCAGTTGGGAACACTAACCTTTTGTCTGTTTGTTGTTGTGTGTATAACACATATGTCTAACTGCAGTAGTGAGTGATTCTGTAATATCACAAGAACTCCTCTGTCTTGCCACTTCAGCTGTCCAGCAGTGCTTGCACTCAAAACGCAGCCAGACAAGATCTTCAGTGCTTGAGAGGTGGAAAATGGTTTTGGATTAATATGATACAAGGGTGCAACAAAATAGACTATGGCAGGCCACCAGGGCCTCCTTAATTAATGGGAAACACTGGTGAAGACAAAAACATTAGGATTTGAAAACCTAGGTCTGCTAGAGAAACACATTGCTGAAATAATAGTAATTTAGTATGGGATATTAATAATAATAATACACTTTATTTCTATTGCACCTTTCAAAACCGAAGTTACAAGGTGCTACACAGAATATAACAGCATACACTGCAAGAAAGACAAATTAGGCAAATAAAATAGAATAGAAATCTCCACAAAATACAATGCTGGTGCAAAGGGCAGTAAACAAGAAATATAAAACACAGAGATAAGACAAAATATAAAACAGCAAGATTAAGACTTTGAAAATACATTAATCATATTCTTGTCTGTACAGGTGTGTTTTCAAAAGCTTTTTAAATTGAAGCACTGACTCAGCTGCTCTGATATTTAGTGAACATTTTTTCCACACTGTTGGAGTGAGAACCATAAAGATCCTTTGTTTTCAGTCTGGATAGTGGTACTGTTAGCAAGCGTTGGTTCTGTGATCTGAGTCTTAGAGCAGAATAAGGGGTGACTACTTCTGAAATGCAAAGTGGAGCAAGATCATTTGGGCTTAAAAAGCAATCAGTAAAATCTTGAATTGAATTCTGTAATGGATTGTTAACCTGTGCAATTCAGCCAGGAAGGGGCTAATGTGTATTCTGCGTCAAGTGTTAGTGAAGAGTCTGCTGTATTTTGTACTAACTAGAGGCGGGCAGTGGCTGTATTGTTCAGACAGGTGAATAATGAGCTACAGCAATCTAGACCAGAGAAAATGAGGATGTGGATGAGTTGTTCAATTATGTTTCTGGGTTGCAATGACCCAGAAACATAGTTTGACCTGGTTTGACCTGCTTCTGATTTGTAAATAACAAGTTCTAACTAGACTGTTAATGAGTTAACTGGAGTTGAGATGGTGATTGAAAACAATGCTCTGGTTTCTAAATGACTGCGTATTGTTTGTTGTTAGTGGTCCAAGGTGACGGGTGAGAGTGTTTGATAATTTGATTTGGACCTATAACCAGTACTTGAGTCTTGTCTGTGTTCAGAGACCAGAAGTTGATGGACATCCAGTCGTTAATGGCAGCAAGGAAGCCATGCAAAGTCTCCAGATTATGGTGGTTTTCAGGGTTGAACAAAACATATATATGAGGACATCTGCATAGCCATGGTATGACACAGAAAAAATATGTCACAGAACATGGCCATGGGGCAACAAATACAAACCAAACAAAATTGGACTAAGGACTAAGCCCTGTGGGACCCCACAGGACACCAGAGCAGTTAAGGAAGTGCAGTTGTCCGTAATGGCCCTGAATACTCTGTCTGATAAGTAGGATGAAAATCAGTTGATAGCAGTCACACCTAGGCCAACCCAGTTTCTGAGTGTGTTTAGTAGGATTGCATGATCAACTGTATCAAAAGCTGTGCTCAAATCAGGCAAAATAAAGACAATGGTATTTCCAGTCTTCACTCATTGAAATATTATTTGTCACTCTACGTAAGGCTGTTTCGAAATGTGGTTCTATCTAAAGCCAGATTGGAATTTATCAAATAAAAATAGTTTCCTATCATTATTTCTCAGAGTTGCTCAGCTCAACCACTTTTCCAATGTTGAGAGTACTGGTTGAGATGAAATCAATGAGAATACAAGTTATATTGGCCAGAGACCATATAGTTAAGAGGGCACAGCTAATCAGAGAAGCTTGATTATATTTTGTTATTCCAGAGGATTTTTGTAATGGATGGAGATTTACAACAATTACCCTACTTGAGGTTTTTCTTTTCTTTTCTTTTTTTTTTTGCATGGGGGCAGCAATGTGACCAGTTGATGACGTCTGTTAGTAATGAGAACAGGGTGAGAGAGAGAGTCAAACAGCAGTGTGGTCATTCCACGAGGGAGATCTTGGTGAACGTGGGGGGGATAGGGGGTGAGTGGAGCCATGAGTTATGATGAAGTCAGATGAAGCTAGTGTTTTGTCTCGTGTATAAATCGATATAGACTCCTGCTGGCAGAATGGCAAAGGTACACGGAAACATGTGACTTACATGCAAGGACTTGACAACAGGACTCCAAAGCAATAATACAGCAGTGGGTCCAAGTCAATCTTAGGATATGAAATGAAACATACCAGCACTGGCCAAAAGACAGGGCCCACTGAGTAGATTAGAAATCCAACAGATCTAGTTTAATCATATCCACAGCTGGTGTCAGGAGGCAGGTTTATGATTTAGATTTATGCAGGGGATTTAATTGAATAAAAAGTTGAAAAGCAGGGTAAGTGGAGAGACCAGGCACATGGCCTATACTTCCATGTTAGAAACCGATGCCTGTGACTTACCTATGACTTAAAGTTAAAATACATAAAAACGCATACATAAAACAAAGTAGTGCTAAAAAAAAAAACTTCATAATTGAATGGTGCAGGTCCGTTGATGGCCATTACCATCAGTACATATACATGCTGCCATTGGGCCTTCCCCCCTGTTAAAAATTAACAAATCACCAACTGATGAGTCATTACTGGCCTAATGTTACCTGTGTTCTCTTATTGGCGGTAATTGGCCTCCGTATCTCTATCGACACAGTGGGCTGCTGTCAACACCGGCACTGACCGGTCTGGATGGGGAATCCTGGTGGGTCCCCCGATGTTGATCTCATATACTCTGCTTTCCTGTCCACCACTTATCTCAAGGCACAGCGACCACTTAGTGTCACCTAGCAATGGGGAAAGGTGGCTCATCCCTCATCAGGAAAAGGATGTCCTGACAATTTCAGTCCTAAACTAGTCTTAAACTTTAAACTAAAATATTATGCAACTGGCTTCTGGTATTTGAGTCAGGGTTAACCCTTTATCGGGCACTCATTGAAATAAAAACATTTTGTATGTGTATGGTGTATATATAAAAAATATAAGAAAAACACAGACTTAAAGGAACATTTATTTTTAAGGTTTTTTCATGGAACATTAATAACACATATATCTATACAACAATACAACATAAATAACAAATATAATGATGTTTATATATATATATATAAAACACAATATATAACACATATACAAACAAACATAACATTTATCAAAGTCCACTTCAGTCCAGTCATTTATGCCACATAGCAATGCCATCTTGGATTTCCGTGGAAGTGACCATTTAGAGTTCCTTGCTGGATAAAGGGTTAAGTCTCAAATTATCATGTAAGTCATGGTATACAGCAACAAATACAGGCTGATCACTTACATAGTAAGGGTTAAAACATTGAGGAAAGCTGGAATTATCAGATTACCTGATTAACACAGCATACCTTTTTTACCTTACATTGAAATATACATTTCCACACTGCTATGATATTTAGAACAACCAAAGTCATGTCGTACAGACCATGCTGTTGCTCTCACTTTCTTCTCTTTTACAGAAAGTAGTGCAGTGCCTGTTCAAAATATGCTTTTGGGCACAGATGTTCTGTTAATGTGAGGGGTTTACAGGTGGTGGCCTAATTGGCTTCAGTTTGTCAATTAACAGTATTAATATTTAAAAGATAAAGTAAAAGAACATGCACCTTGACATGGGATAAAATCACTAAGCCTTCCTTTAGTGCCACCCAGCTCTACCACCATAAATATAATTTTACCAAAGCTGCAGCAAAATCACATATTGTAGCCTCCTTCAGATACAGGGATAAACCTCATGCTACATAACTAGTTGTGGTAGATCAGCGGGATAAGGTGCATGCCATGTGGGCTAGGCACAGACAGGTCTCGTTCAAAGGTCATTAGGAGGTTTTGAACCTACAGTATCAATAAAACAGTGTCTACAACTCAGGACTGTAATCCATGGCTTCTTATAATATCCTACCCCAGGACCTTTAGTCACATGTCATCCTGTCTTCTGTCTGCTGCACTGACATAGCAGATAAGAAGACCGACTCTGTCTTAAGTATGATTTAGAGGAGGTGAGTCAAATACATTCACTGCTGTCAGGGATGAATGAGATTCTGAGGGAGGTCAAGAAAGATGTCAATAGATGGATGTCTGTCCAAAGGAAAAAAAAGCAGATAGCTGACAGGTAAGATAGAAAACTGCTGAAACAGTAGTTTGACATAAGGATGGGATGACAGACTGACTGAAAACAAGATGGAAATGTATACATTTGTCCCCCTGCTGTTCTTGTCTTCTAACACAGCTAAAATATTCAGCATTGGAGAATTAATGTACATTTGGCTGTGCACGCTGTCAGTTTTTTAAATCGTTTTTTTATGCAAAACAATTATACGTGTTTTTGCTCTGTTAGACATGCTAGGAATGGAGACACTTTTACTCACTCCACTGCTTTTGTTCAAACTGTAATATCTATGCAACTGTTGGATGGATTGCCATGCCATTTTAACCAGATATAAATGGTTATCACATAAAAAATCAGAATCTTTAAAAGTAAATCATTAGATTTTCCTTCATTCCCCCTTTAGCTCCATTGTTCATGGTTAAACCCCACAGAATGGCTCTACAGCCATCCATCCGATTGTATTAAACCCGAGAGTGCCGGAATAGTGGAGGTGAGGACCTCCACTATTCCGGCACTCTCGAGTTTAATACAATTTGCAATTAAACCAGATTACGCTAAATCTCTTCTCTTATTAGCCTCAATAGATAATAATTACAGCTGCAATTTGGCAACTAGTTTCCAATCTAGCAATTTAGTCATCAGTGGGTAAAAAGCGATTTCAAGTTGTTGCATGCGCTCAGAATTCAGTGTTGAGTTAGATCTGAAACAACTCACCAATTCACTCATTGGAAGGAGGATGTAAAAAAGAAAAAAATGGCTGACCGCGAATGTGACCAGGTCAATCTACATGGTTTGGTGTAAAATCTGTCTGAAATCACCCCCTATCAATACACTGTCAGTCAAATGATTTGCATGCCCTAATTTTGACTTTCATCAAGGCCTACGATAACCCCAATATCATCATTATCACATCATCAGGGTTATTTTCTCAGATTTGATGTGGCTTCTCCAGAACCACATACATCACTATAAGACTGTTTCTGTGCATATTCTTGATATTTAACAGTGGTCCACTGCCCCATTATTTTTAAAAGATAGAATTAATATCCACTTGGGAGCAGTTAAGAAAATATTGTCTTCACTTGGTCCGCACTTATTCTCAATTGAGCAGAATTTATTAGGCCTTCAGGCTTGCTCACATTCGTACATACTTAATCACACCACTGCGTTGCATTAGGTTAAGGTGCTTCCATAGACAAGCAGTCTGCTCCAGATTAATGTTGGAATTAAAATGTAATCAATCAGCCTGCATCATATCCATCATGGGATACTGGCTGATATCTACTTAATTAATGAGAGAGCCAATACCAGCCTGATATGCAGCTGTAATTCTGGTCACATACATTCATGAATAAGTATATTTCATAAAAACGTCTCTTTTATGACAAAATCTTTTTTGGTTTTGCACTTGACCGGGCCATAAACTATCAAGGTTAATTTGTTTAAGAATGTCTCCTCTTAGCACAGAAGAGATGACACCCCCACCACACACGCAAACACACACACACACACACACACACACACACACACACACACACACACACACACACACACACACACACACACACTTTATCTGCTTCTGGCATATTTTATCACTCAGCAATTTTAGGGGAGGATCCTGTTCATCACACTGCTCATCAGTGTCTTTGAAGACCATTTGCTTTACAAATGAGAGGGCTCTGACAGCAAAAAGAGCACATTAGGATGCAACAAAAAATCCAAACAAGTGGAGAGCTGCTTTGCAAGGACAAACAGATGTGTATGATTATGTGATAACGAGCCACACGGGCATGCGTGTGAGTTTCAGGGTTAGTGTGTGTTTTGGTGTAGTGTGAACGAGTAGGTGTGTGTATCTATGTGCATGACAGGACAGTGTCATCAGTTCTAAAAGCTGCTGACTGACTCATCTGGTTTTCTATCTGTTTGTGTGAATGTCATCTCTTCTCTGATGTTACTCAAATGTTTTTAAGTTTACACAGCTAAGTCAACGCTGTGCTGTATGTCATTGGCAAATTACTATTGCTAAAGTGTGTGTGCAATGATGCTTAGGGATGGGGCTTGTTTGATTATGGTGTATGTTGTCAATATAAGTCAAATATACAGGCAATCAATAAGTGATGGGAACGGCAGTTCTTTTTACTGTACTGAATCTCTAGAATCAGTTCATTAAAATGATTCGTTCAAAAGATTCGTTCTCCGAATCGTTCAGTGCTCTCCAACTCCCTGAACTGACAAACAGCCAAACGATCCGTCATTCAGTTCATGATTCAGCCCTGAGGTTCACGTTCACTTACTGAGGGACGGTGTGTTCACGGACTATACACAATCATTCGCGGGAGACGCAGCGCTGCTTTGAGTGGTATACATGCACTAAAATTATTAAACGGTGAAAGTGTCCGCTGTGCACAGTAAAATCACGTAACATGATGCTACACGGATGTTAGCAACACAGCGCTAATTTTAGCAGTACGGTTACTGAAGGTGAATCTCTCCTCTCCTACCACTCTGCCCTGAGTGAGTGAGTGACACAGCGCCACTATCAGCACAGTACGTGAACGAGATTCACGTCCTGAACGACGCAAATCATGAGTGAATCAGTCGTTCACGAACGACCTGCTGAGGAAGTGAATCACGTTCGCGAACGACCTGCTGAGGACGTGAATCACGTTCGCGCAGCGCTGTCACTGAATCAGCATGAACGTGAATCACGTTCGCGAACGTGATTAACGTCCTTCTAAGAATCACGTACGCAAACGTGAGTGACTTTTACTGTGCAGTAAAATCACTTAACATGATGCTACACTGATGTTAGCAACACAGCGCTAGTTTTAGCAGTACAGTTACTGAAGGTGAATCAACTCCTCTGCCCTGAGTGAGTGAGCGAGTGAGTGACACAGCGCCACTTTCAGCACAGTAGGTGAACGAGATTCACGTCCTCAACGACGCGAATCATGAGTGAATCAGTCGTTCGCGAACGTGAGTGACGGCGCGAACGTGATTCACGTCCTGCTGAGAATCACGTTCGGTAGTTCCACTCTCGGCCAGCATGCTCGCTGCTGAGCTCAACTGAACTGAGAAAGGAACAAATCAGTTCCTGAAGTGATTCCGTTCACTTCGTTCACTCAAAAGATTTGTTCGTTTGAACGACACGTTCGCGATCGACACAACACTACAATCAATACCACTTTGACACAGCAGTTTAATCCTTAAACACACTATGTTATTTCTGCTGCCGCATTTGCTGTGTGTTGGGTGGGCAGGGCCAGATGGAGCAGGGGGGGCAGAGCCGCTTCTCAGCTGTGGAGGAAAGATTCCCTTTCAAAGCCACATCTGCATGCACCTGTAGCTCCCTAAAACTTTCCTACATTTTGTATGACTTTTCAGTTTTCACCTTTTTTGGGAGGCTTTTTGTGTTAACTGAAGCCTGCATTACTTATGACAGGAATACAGTCATATACATTGGCAGACATTGAGATGATCAGCAATGTCTATCGACCAGCCAGCTGAACCAGCAGGACCAAATGTCCCCTTCTAGTAACTGTCAAAAAGCCACCAGACTCCCTGTGTTTCCAGCAGAGACACAGGCAGACAGTCTGACAGTAGCTTCTTATTGCTGGTAAACTCTGACTATCAGCTCTTTGTCACTGCCCATGCTACACTGAGTGGATGTCAGTCAATCTTGTGTTATGCTGTGAGGGAGAATTCTAGAAGAATTCGAGGAAGTAGTTACATTTAAAGGGTAGTAAAAGTAACCCCCAAAAGTAATTTTGCTAACCTTGCTGCCATGGTGCAGAAGTGTATTCCAGAACTTGTAACATTACTTCACACATCTGACCACAGCCAAATGCATCAGTGATACTGGCTGTGGTCAGAGATTAAACATACACCAGAAAGGGCAGCAAAACAGTGCTTTTCAGCAGGCTATTATGTTTTCAGTCTTGGCCCGAGTTTACTGAAAAGATCAATATCAAGTTGGATACAATAAGTAAATAAAGGAGTTTCACATTCAAAAAATATATATAATCACACTTTATATTAATATTTTGAAATCAGATTGGTAAATGCCTGTAGAGATTAAGATTAAACTGCCTAAATAAGCATGATAACCGGAAGTTCTAACATGATTAATCTATATTCAGAAATGTAAAAATTGTGGTGTGATAGCGATTTAGAATCACCTATTCTAATTGCTATAATAGCGCCCAAGTATGAAATATTCTCAGTCTAATATGGCATTAAATACAGTTTCTAATTTCAGCATATTCCAGGTGTCTAGTTTTCTAATTAGATTTTAACTGCTAGGTTTTCTCTAATTTGATAGAAAATAAGACTTGTTCCATCTTATAAGTGTAATTTGCAACCTGTCAGCCTGTGTCTCATTTCATGCAACTCAACATTAGCTAGGAATGGGCTGGTAACGGTTTCTGAGAGATCTCACCACATCTGCATGCACCGTCATCACCATGGTAACATGAGCAGAAATTTGATGATATTTAGAACAAAAAACAAAGAATAAGATAAATAATAACATTTTGATTCACCCCACCTAACTACTAGAAAGTCTAACTTGAAGTATGATCATGAACATTCTCTAAGGCAGATGAAAATCCCTCTCCAAACTAGCTCCAGCATTGTGCTGCTGAATCAGGTGCTTTTCAGATCAAGGACAGTAAACTTCATCGAAATAAAAGACTGGAGCAAGCACAATTCTTGTTCATCATAGTCATAATATCTCTTATCTTGGAGCACTTGCATTTTTCATACAGGATTTTATAAAACATTTTCAGCATTTCTGTATTCTTGTGACTGTTTGGTCAGCAGGAATGATTTGTGCCATAGGTGATGGTTGTTAAAACAGCTTTACACTTTGTGGGATTTAGTTCCTTCTAATTTCATATTTGTTATGTTCTTAACATAAAATCATTCTTGCTCATTGACGTTACATGTAAATGTTTTCAGATTTGAATTAAGCCAGAACCACTAACTCTTGCACTAACAGAACAAAGCCCCCATGTTCTACCCTATCGGGATCTTCCCTTGGCTGGTTACTAAGTAACAAGGCTAACAGGCTAGCTGCACTGGCTGTGTAAATCACGCCTCTTATGCAAGGTTGCAGCGGCACATACTCTAGAAATTTGGAGTTTCACCTGTTTTTACCCACTGACTGGTCAGAGAATATCATCATCCAGCAAGAGCTTCACAGCCGGCGTCTCTACCGTGCCGCGTTGCAAGGATGACCAGCTATGCTATTAAGCGAGGAGAGGCGAGGCGAGTTGAGTTTAGCCAGTACCAGCCATTCGCGTTAGTGAGGAGAATGACGGTGGAATTAACATGGCATCAAAACGAACATATTCATCTGGTTCAGAAAAGAGAAAAAGGAAGAAAAAAGATGAAGAAAAAATGCTCACAGGATAATGGTAAGGTTTTTTTTCATGATGTGGGCTGGAGGGGGAGCTTTAATGACAAACCTTTTGCTATCCTAATTGCTTTAAGAAAGGGCTAAAATAAATGTACATGTCACATGTGAATGCCATAAGACTGACTGACTGAAGTGACATCCATTTAGTGAATTATAGCAGGTCCAGCGCATTGGCATTACATTCTGCTGTTAAAAAAGTGTCACATAACATTAATTTTGGATTATTTATATGATTAATTTATCAATTTGACTGTGTCCTCAGTTTATAGGTCTCTAATGTGAAGTGTGCTAAACAACACTAATACATATGAGGCCTACTGTGGATTATTATGGACTATTGTGGTACTGAATTATTGCTCTGAGTGGATTATTGTTAACTCTACTGAGTTACAACTCTCTCTTTAGCACATGTATTAAAACATTTATTATGACAGTATAATTTGATCAAATGTGCCTATATTCCAACAGTTTAGCTATGTTTTTGATGTATTACGGAAACGTATTGCATTCACTTGAGTAATTTATTTTTTTGGTTAGTTTTTCTGAGTAATTTTTTCTGTTTTTTTGAGTAATTTTTTTTTTTGTTAGTTTTTCGGAGTAATTATTTCAGTTTTTCTGAGTAATTTATTTTTTGGTGTGTTTTTCGGAGTAATTTTTTTTCTTCTGTTTTTCAGAGTAATTTAGTTTTATGGTTGGTTTTTCGGAGTAATTTTTTTCTGATTTTCTGAATAATTATTTTTCTGAGTTTAGAGAGCATTTGAAACAATTGCCATATTCATTCCTTTATTGAAAGCTTGATGGAAACAATCATGACCAACTTTTTACTTTAATCAAGATGTACTTTGAGCTGGGTTTAAGACACTGGGAGACAGTCCTGTCTTTAAGTCATATCGATGGTGTTACCATTAGTTTGTCAACTCTACGCAGGCACCTGAGGACTTTGCGGTTGTTCAGAAGGAAAGCCCATTCAGATCTGCTAGACATAGCAATGTTTCTGCAGGAACAGTTGCACAGATATGGCATGCTCCACGGGCATGAATGTGCGGGCGTCACTTGCAGGATAGAGGTTCTCGCGGGAGTTCGAAGTATCGCGATGATTCAGAAAAAAAATTACTCCGAAAAACAGGGGGGAAGAAATTACCACGAAAAGCATAAAAAAATACTCAAAAAAACAGGAAAAGAATTAGTTAGAAAAACAGGAAAAAAAATTGTCAGAACAACCGAAAAAAATTATTCCAAAAAACAAACCAAAAAAAAAATTTTCTATTAAATTATTAAATTTTTTTTATTTTTTTCAAGTGAATGCAACACGCTTTCCGTAATGTATTACTTTGTTTTATTTAAACAAAAAAATCATAACACAAATTAATGTAAATTTAAAATAAACTATATGACCATTATTTCTGCCCACAGAAAATAGGTGAAGACCATATCATCAGTTAGGCACAAGTTGTCCACTTTGTAATAACCTGCAAAATATATAAATATGATTTTATTTTGAGAGAGTTTTTCATACCTCTAGTCTGTTTTCTTCTTAAAATGTAACAGACTGTTGCATCTTTGTGGATCACCTCAAAGGGTTGGGAATCTATCAATCATAGTTTGACAAAACAGGAACCCCCAAGCAGCATCTTGCATAGGGTCTCCAAAGATAGTAATGCCCTGGTTGCGCTATTGAGCCGTTTTGCTAGCCATAGCCTGCGAACCATATGAGATGTCTTCAGGTTGGAGATCTTGTAAAAGATGTGAATTGTGGTCATATCTTACCAATTATACTCAGCTTACAACAACTTCATCATTGTTTAATTAAGATGCAGCAATGTCGCAAGCATGTAACGTCTTGACTTTGTTAGGATCCAAGTGGAGGTTAAGATCATTAAAGTACAGCATTTGAAAATTGCATATCTAGTAAATATATGTATATCTAGGTATAATATATATGCCAACCAGTTTTTAGTCATATACTTGAAACGTACAGCAAGGGCTATTACGTTGGGAGCAGGCAAAGTTTCAAAAACACTGGAACATGAGAACGAAACATTGGAACATGAGAACGAAACACTGGAACATGAGAACTAAACACTGGAACATGTGAAACTAATTAGAGTGGGGCAGATAATCAAACAGGTGGGAATAATACATCTAGTGAAATCAGGAAGTGAAGCCATCCTCAATAAGAGGAGAGGTAAGTATTTCAACAATAAAACAGGAAACAAAGAAAGAATGACATAAAACGAAGAAAATGAAGTTATGGGGAGCAGGGCAGGATATGACAGTGTGTACTTGATGGCACTATGTCAACAGAGAGGGAAAATAAAATGATGACGCTTTTGCGTGGCTGTTAATTAATTTATTAAATTAAATTAATTAATTTAAATGACTTCATAGAGTCATAAGACAACACTGATGTAACTACTACTCTACAAATGGATAAGATAAATAACAGTAATGGAACATGATCATATGTGTTTGTTTCAACACACTGTTGTCTGTGTGTATGGGTAAAAGATTGTGTGGCTAAAGAAAATGCATGTGGGTGTGTGTGCGCATGTGTGTGTGTTTCTGTAAGTGGGGTTTGAGGACTGGTAGCCTGCTCACTGTGTGATGTCCAACAACTTTGTGAAGACCAATATGTTGTGTGTGTGTGTGTGTGTGTGTGTGTGTGTGTGTGTGTGTGTGCATGCGTGTGGCTTATCAGACATTCGCTTCCTTCCTCATCAGGCCTTTGCTGCTCACAGAAGTGTATAGCTGTGAATGGATGGCACTATAGCCTGTAACAATAGCCAAGACTGCGGAGAGACTAGATCAAAGTGACAAAGACGGATATTCATTTCAAGCGCATTTCAAAGACTGAATGGACAAAAATAATATATATCAAGAAAGACATCATCAAAGTGAGTTCTGATTGAAATACAGACGATAATGCTGTGGGCGGAAACTGGGCCAAGCCATCCAATTGCAAATGTGCACCACTGCTGAATGAGGGGGCTGAAAAGGTCAGTGTGGCTATAGTGGTGATCGAGTCTAGTTGGACATAAATGTGTTAGAGGCAGAGGCGTCACTAGGTTTTAAGGACAAGGGAGGCTTAGCCCCGGAGAGATGCACAAGATGTGAGCGAATATAGCGCGCGAGCACAACATTTCACAAACAGCTGACAAAGACTGAGAAATTATTTATTATTATTGTTTCAGTCTGTTTTTTAAATACAGTACAGGAACAAACAGGTCTGCACAGTAACAGCATGTTTACAGCTTTATTGTGTTGTGAGCCTCACAAATATTTTAAAGTTGCACAGATTACATTTTGTGACTAAAATGGTTGTAATTTCAAGCCATGAAAAATATTACTTAATGAAAATTAATTACTCTTGAAAATATTTGGGTCAGGCTAATTTGGCTTTTATATATACATTTTGGCTTTCTCCACTTTCTAATCAGTACTCTCCTGAATGAAAGCTCAAGTAAAATAAGTCTTATATGGTGCACCTTGACTGAAATGTTTCATATTTCATATTCATACTGAGTTCCATAAAATTCAAAGACTGTCTGCATCACAAATGACTCTATCCTGTGAAATCCTTTAGACTCACCTTTCCTGTAGAGGTCTCTCCCCTCTCACTCCCTGTGCTCCTCTGCCCTGATTCCTACAGGTCAATAGGGGTGGTGGAGTGATTATTATTAGTGTATTATTATTATTATTATCCACTGATGATAATCATACGTGAATGAGCTGAGCTCGTGTTTCATGGTGTGCATCCATGCTTAAAGTGAGAGACACTGCTCGTGCTCCGTAAGGAAGCCACCCCAAAGATAGTATATGGTAAAAAGAATACATTTCAGACTAACTAGCTAGCTAAGTAACAGTGTCCTTTTAGAGCTGGAATGTAACTTTTGACCACGAAACAACAAAGGTGAGATGTGTGCAGAGATTGTCTAGTGTGCAAGTTAGGTTTTTATTTGTCAAACAGGGAGCACTTGGTTCATTAATCACATGGGACTTTCTGCTATTAGCTGGGGGCTGGAGCTAACTAACTGTTACTACCAGCAGTGGTGAATACTGACTTTCTTGAAAAACGTTCTTATATCCATTCTTCTCCTCATGCTGTTCTAGTCGCTCTGTGTGCTTCAAGGTACACAGCTGCAGGTACCGAGTGCAAGCAAGGTCTCTATATGAACAAGTGGAATGGATTGGATAACGACGCACTGAAGGGGCTCTCTCGACCTTACACTATGAAATGAAAGGAAACTGACAGATTTATGATCATATTTAAGTGAATAATGACAGACTGTCACTGAATTTATTTATGTGAACCTCTTTTGAGTTGATGTTGAACATGTATTTGAAATGTTATGTGGGCCTAAGATTATTGTACAGACAAGATATTTTTTTAATGGGAAAAATGGTCTGAAGTCGTTTATTTATATTGGGTCCTCTCATCTCGTATGGTAAGTTTTATATCCATACAAATGGACCAATTCAAACATTAAAATGAAAGTGAACTTATTTATTTATTTTATTTCACTTATTGTATTCCTTCTTTGTACGTATTTTAATAACTCATCAGATGAAGGGAATTAATGTTTTAAAATGATTCTCTCCTTCCTGTAATTGCCTACTGCTATTGCTCTCTGTGCACAAAGCATAATGAAACAATCAGTCAGCTGGTCTTCCATGCCAATGTTATGGATATTGTACCACAACAGTGATAATAACATCTTTAGAGACATGAATCCTGTGACATTTTGGAAGTCAGGATACTTTTTGCAGCTCTTATGCTATACAATATATTTTATATGCTTGTGTTGTAAAAGCATTTCTGATGTACGTTTGTGCCTGAGAAGGATGCTGAATCTGCATAAACAATCAATTATGTAATTTATTCAAAATTGTAACACTTACCGTTTTTTGTGAATTCTTCTGCCTTTCTTTTTTTCACGTGTGCCGATATTTACTCCATCTCTTTCTCTACCATTTTTTTTCTGTCCCTCCATGCATCCTCCGTGTTCTTCCTCCTCCGCTCCCTGATGGCAGTATCCTACATACAAGCTGTGGTGTTGTGCTCATTTCCATTTTTTTTCTTTGCTGGGAGTGGTAAATGCTTGGGTTAGTGGAGAAGTGTTTGAGGCCATAATCACATGCGCGGCTGCGGTGTAGAATTACACATTCTGGAGCCCTGACTTCAACATTTCAGCTTCATCCACGAGTGCTGAACAGAAAAATGCATGAACTGTGCCTTGGGAGAAGCATGTAGCCTGAAACATTTTGTTAATGGGTCTAACAAAGCCATCCAATATCATCACCCTTTGAAGTTGTTATATCTAACATATTAGCAAGTAATAGCCTGCTTGACCCAGCAGATGCAGCCAGTGGCTCCTGAGAAAAGCATCTGGCTTTAGCTGCTAGATGTTTCTCTTTATTTGCCAGCTAGTGGCTAACTTTGCCTGACTAATGTTTGTTGTTAGCCATGCAGTGTGTGGTGGATATGTTAGACCTTGTTTGCTGTAACTAGCTCTCTTCTGCTTGCCTAGATCAACCAGTTTTACATGATGCGACAGTCTCACGTATAACTGTCTCCTGGAAGTTTAATACTTCAGTTTCTGTGTTCTTTATAGAATTTGGCAAACCTAGAATAACAGATTTGAAGTTCTGGACACAACACTGACTAGGATGTTGGAACTGTTTTCTAGGAAAGGGTGCTGTAAATGGGTGGAGGAGCAGCGTTATCCAACACAGCAGTAGGCTATCTGATAGATTAACTTGAATGAGCCAAGCAAAGTAACCTGATAAGTATATAGTGGAAAAAACCAAACTAAAATAAGATTTCAGTTTACAGAGCATCCTTATGTACTGCTCCATGGGGGTGGAAGAGGTGGAGAAGAGAGACAATAAAGGAGAGAGCTGGAGTTTTGTGTCAATGTGGGGTCTCTCACCCTGACCAACTGTAGCTCAAAGCTGGGTCTCTTTCCAGTCTTTGCACCTAGGTGTGATAACTTGGGAATCCTTGGGAACTGAGTTCAGTTCAAAACCCAAAGGAGCCCAAAGTGTGAAAACTTGAATGAGAACGTGGGACCAGTTATGAGGGCTGTGCATAAATTGGGAT
>CAEMYA010000084.1:704354-716597 GCA_903131615.1 Diplodus sargus
AAAAAAAAAAAAAAAAAAAAAAAAAAACCACTGGTGACTTAGATGGTGGATTAAAGCCTGATTGCACAAATTCCACTCAACATCTCACTTTTAATTTGACTTATATCAAACAAAAATTAGAGATACACCTTGTCATTAAATATATTTAAACCAGCAGTGTCACCTGCGTACATGCACTTGCAGTGAAGTAAAAGTATTCCATCATCACCTTTCAGGTGTAAAAATATAAACCAACTAAAATGTATCAATATTTCCTCAGTCAGCGCTGTCCCACCATCACATCCCCTCCCCAGATTGCAGGGGAGAGGGCCGGACTGTTTGGTAACTGACTGATCCAGCAATCATAATCGATGGTAGAAATCCAAGATTAAATCAAACAGCATGAAAGAATGAATGCTGTGCATATTTCACCAGGTACGATTTGAGTGGACAGTGAACACAACTATGCTGTCAGGTGCACACCGTGCAGTCCGAAGACTGTGCAGATGCACACACACATCTTCTCTAGTTAGCTCACCTCCTCACCACCCCTGGCCTGTAAAAATTATCAAAGCCTGGAAATAAAGCCAGTGACAGCTCTTGCTACAGTGCTTAAACTCATTATGAGTCCTCATCACTGTAAACATAAATACTGCAGTGGTACTCATGAGTATAGATACACAGACTTTCACTCTTCTTGCATTGCTCAAGGACGACGTTATGGTTATTAAAAACAAGTGTTTTCTGAGTTGCACCACAGACACAAACAACACATTTTCTGTAATTTGTGTGTGCAAACATTTCCAGCTTGATTTGGCATTTATAAAAGGACATGCTTGCTTGTCATAATTTACTGCAGACATTTCCATTTATTAATTCTAATCTTATGAACACAGTTAAAATTACAGTACAAATTGAAGCGACAATTCAAAGGAATTCAAATTTAAACAAAAAAGTTTGGTGCACAAAAGACTAGAGGCAGTCAATGTGGCAATTCCACGTCTATGAAAACTGACATATCATATATATTTCCAACCAGGTATCATGCCAATATACACGTTTTGATGATGGAGGAAACTGGAGCACACAGAGGAAACCCATTAAAGGGAGAACATGCAAACTTTGCATGTTCGAACCATGATGCCTCAGAACAAGAACCAAGGACGTTCTTGTTCTGAGGCATCCCTGCTAACCACTACACTACCACACCAGCTCTTCATACCACGTTTGTCCATTCTTCCTGTCCTTCCTGTCCGAGTACAAGTAGTTTGCTAGCCAATGTTAGCCTAAAGGGCTAGAATGTTTATCGCTGCTTGGCAGCCCCATAAGCTGCTCCAGGATGCCTCTCTCACTGGTTGTTGAGGTCCCGCTTTGAATGTAGTGATGTAATCATCCACATTTTAAATAGTAAGTATCAAACATGTGTGATATTAGTGGGGAGGCCCATGTGAGTCTTAGAGCAGTTCAGGAGGTTTCAGACTGAATATGTAAACCCCACACATTATCAGATACTGCATAACAGCATGTTTTCACTAGTATATTGGAAGGATATATATATATATATATATATTTCAACTCAATACCAATACAGTGTTTAACAATGTAAGTAATGTAATCTATGTGGAACAAGAGAAGTGAAATGTTCCAGTGTGCAGGATTCTTTGCATAACAATTGCTACTCTGACATATATTTAGCATTCTACCATTGCTGTTGTTAAACTTCATGTCATTACTTTGGAAATCCATTTCTGAATAGAACAACTGTGAGTCCTGATGTCCTGTGGTGCAATTTGTCTTATCCTTGCTTGGAGTATATTGCAATTTTTGCTGTATCCTGTCATTATCCGCCACTATAACAACCTAATGTCCCCACAGGGATCAATACAGTTTGGCTTTATCCTATAATGATGACAAATTCAGCCAGCAAATTGTACTAAAGTGTTTGTCTGCGTACCCACTTTATGGATTTTATAGGCAAAGTAATCAAACATGACAGAAATGGATGAAGCTACGTGACTGAATCAGTACATACCACAGAATCACATCATACATTTCGGTTTAAGGCACAGAGTATAGCCTGTTCTTAATGTTTTAGATATCAAAAGTGGTATGATAAAGAAGTATAACAGGGAAGAACAGCAGACCTTGGGGGGTATACAGGGGTGTGGCACAAAAAGATGGACCCTGTATAGGTTTTCTTTGTGGGCCCCGCCCCTCCCTGCATCCACAGCTATTCATTCCAAGCCCCCCTGTATACACAGTTCCCTTTGTCTCCCCAGACCTAAATGCCTAAACATTTACTACACTGTGAGATTGGTGGGTTAGTGAGTTATGGTGACCATAAAACCAGGGTTTCCAGTGTCATGAAGTCAGTACTCTTTCAAATTGGCTCTGATATGTGGACATGGTAAGTGGGCACACCTGAGGTTATGATTTAAATCAGTTATAAAGCCAGCCTTTTCTAAATTATTTTCCTGACTACGGTCAATATAAATGATAACAATTCTCTGAGGAAATCTGCTGTGTGGTATGTTATGCTGAGTGGTATGTCAGTAATACCACTGAAATAATTTGTGCAATTACAGCAACACAAACTGTTAGCATCACATTGTGGTATTTTGCAACAGGAACCTTTATGAATACTGCTGGTGATGCAGAATGCAGATGTTTTAATTTGTATTTGTTTTCTGTCTGCTTCAGGTAATATAAACATTTTACATGTTACACAGCATAACAAGTCTCTCTCTCTAGGAAATGTTTCTGTAACGGTATCAGGCACTTAATAACAACCTCAGCCTGCCAGTGACAAAAACAAGCACTTTTAGTGGACGTTACTTTGAAGGTCCAATTCCAAAATGACCCAGAAGTATGAATCATTTTCACACCCAAATATCATATAAGGCCCAACTTCAGCAAATCCCCTGAAACCCGAATCTGTGATCTGCTTAGTGGTCCAAACAATCACTGGTTATTGTGAGCATGTAAGTTGTATATTTTGGCTGTGCAGAAAGGCAGGACTGCTTTAATGGATGGAAGTCTAATGTGACCTTAAGTTACAAAGGTTTTGTCCACTAGTCAAAAAACATTTCTGAAATAAGCTTCTGATTAAGGCTTCAAAGATCTTCAAATACAATTCTGATGGTTTGGCCCTCTGTGTATGTGTTTTTGAATAAATAAACTCATTTCTCTCTTCATTTTCACATCTTCTGAACTTAATCTGCCAATACCCATGCAATCAAGCTAGGCGGCAGACTGGCACATCCACACACACACACATACACACACCGGAGCGTGTGAGACAGAGGCACCCTCACAAAGACACATACCAACACATAGACAATTTGAAACTGTTTTCATTGACGGACACTTTCAAAATGCACTCGCTCTGTTTTCCTGTGTGCAGCCTGGAGTGTGGGGGGTGGCACAGCTGAAGGAAAGATCTTTTTTGTTCTCTTTTCTGCTGCTTCCCCCAGAGATACAGGGAGGATGAGAGAGAGAGAGAGAGAGAGAGAGAGAGAGAGAGAGAGAGAGAGAGAGAGAGAGAGAGACCGTAGAAAAGCCTCAGCACGTAATGTGTTATTAAGTGTCAAGAAAGGCAAAGGCAGAGGCGAGAGGGAGGAGGAATGAGTTTGCACTGAGCAGATCATTTTTCATTTAAATATAACTGCTAACTCTTCATGAACTAATTATTCAAGTTGAAAATCTTTGCTGATGTACATTGTATAATTTGTTGATAGCAAAATCACGTAACTTAGGTCAGGGGAACGAGAGGGCCACTCAATGGCATCAATGCCTTTGTCATCCAGAACCTACCTACACACTCTGGCCACATGGGGCGAGGCCTTCAACTTCACCAGGAGGATCCCAGTGCCAACTGCAGCAGTGTAAGGTCTGACAATCACTCGGTACCTTACCACAATCATGGTACCGTTGACTATGACATTTAGGTCTGCATGACCCTTCTTGGATATGCCTCCCCAGACCATCACTGACCCACTGCTAAACTGGTCATGCTGGATGATGTTACAGGCAGCACAATGTCCACCACAGCGACTCCAGACTCTTTCCGGCCTGTCACATGAGCTCAGTATGAACCTGCTCTCATCTGTGGAGATGGTGTTCTTGTGAATGCCGATCGAGCTGTACAGCGCTGAGCTGTGAGCACAGCCCCACTAGAGAGCGTCGGACCCTCATGGAGTCTGTTTCTGACAGTTTGGTCAGAAACTAAATGAAACTAAATCACAATCACTTGTGCTTCCTAAATGGACAGATTGATATTGTCATGTTTCTGTTTGTATCACGTGATTTCCTTTCCCACATGGAAGCTGCGTGTAAAAGGGCTGCTCAAGAACAGAAAATCAATCAGATGCTTAAGCCAGCCTTGACAAAAGATCTCTGTCCCTATTCAGTATTGCTCTGACTTTGCTTGTTTGGTGGCTCCTTTAAAAACAAAGTTTACAAAGTGCTTTGACAATCAAGCAAAAGCATGAAAATCAGGAAAACAATATTACAGAGTAAAGTGGGAACACAGGGAAGTCTAGTCTAAGGTGAGTTAGACTAGACAAGACAGAACAGAAAATGTAAAAACACAAAAAGTCTATACGAGTCATTAAAAGTAAAAGTAATCAAAGTGACAAAACAGGCAAAATCACAGAAAAGGAAGAATGAAGATTATGTAATAATTAAAATGTATAAATAGATTATTATAATACAAAAAAATGCAAAAATGGCACTAAATAAAATAATAAAAATATAAACAATAAAAACAATTAATGGAATGAAAGATGGAAAGATAGAATGATGTTAAAAAGGTGGGTTTTAAGGAAGGTCATTCCAAAGTTAAGGGCCCTGATGGCAAAAGTGCAGTCATCTTTAGTTTTGAGTCTTGAATTTGGAACAATCAGAGGGGCCCTCCTGATGGTCTAAGGCTGCGAGTGAATTAATGGGGTCAGCATTTCTATCATGTAACTTGGGGCAAGACCAAGACTAGCTTTAAAAGTACTAAAATGAACAGGGAGCCAGTGAAGAGAAGCTGGCAATAGGATTTATATTCATGGCTAAGGGACCTTAGAGTACTCAGTGATACTGATGTTTTGGCGTGGGTAGTATGATTTCTGGTTTGGAGTTGCCAAGTTGGAAAAAGTGTTGTGCCATCCAACATTTGATGTCGATGAGACAATTATAAACAGCAGCTAGGCTTTTTGGGTCTCCCAGGTCTTAGCAGAAGGTATAGTTGTGTGTTGTCTGCATACCAGTGACTGGAAACATTGTGACGTTGGATTATATGGCCAAGAGGGAGCATAATAGAAAATATAATGGAGTTGTGGTACACCACAGGCATTATGAGTTTTAAGTTACGTGCAATTACCTATGGTGACTGCAAAAGTTCTCTCTAAAAGGTAAGAACAAAATCAACTGCATCTAAGTGCAGTGGCGTTGACGCCCAGCCAATCCAGTCCAATCCAGATGTATTTATATAAGCACATTTAAAACAGTTGAACAAAGTGCTGAACAGTCAGATATAGCTAAATAAAACACAATGAAACTCAATGACCATAAGAACAAGAAAGGAAACTTTCATACTGAATCAAATGCCAAGGAATAAAATGTGTTTTGAGATGAGATTTAAAAACAGGCAGTGTAAAGGCCAGTCTAACATTTAGAGGCAACTTGTTCCAAAGTTTAGGGGGATGCAACTGCAAAGGCGTGATCTCCCCAGTGCTTCAACCCTGATCTGGGGACAATCAAAAGCAACTGGACAGTGGACCTGGTTGACCTTGATGGAACCTGTGGTTGTAAAAGAGAGAGATAGATTTAAGCTCATCCATTCAATTACCTGTAGGTAAACAATACAATATTGAAATCAGTCCTTAAGCATACAGGGAGCCAGTAAAACAAGTACAGGTGAAACGTCCTCTTGCTTTTGTTTTCCTGTTAAAAGATGAAAAGCTGAATTCTGGACCAACTGCTTGCATGCGATGGAGGCCTGGCTAGCTCCAATATAAAGTTCATGAAATGATAAAAGGTGCTTGACCTAATTAAAAGCATCAGCTGGATAAAGCAAGATGCATTCACTGAGCTTATCTCTTTGTCAAATTAAGAGTCACTGTAACTTATTGCACCCAGATTTTTTACAGTAGGTTTTACATGTGTTTCCAGGGATCACAGGTCAATATGAGGGGCACGATTGGTTCCAAATATCAGGACTACGTTTTATTCCCATTAAAACTATTATTTGACTGTCTGAAATAGACCAAAGCTTGGATGGCCTTAAACTTTAACTTAAACTTAAGTTCTAACAAGTTTGCATCATCCTATTTCAATAGCCGGTAGATGTGCCCGCATAACAATGGGACAAGATTCACATATTCTGTCGGAGGCATGGCCGACTCAAGCGCCTATTCCTCCATCGGCAGTTAATGGAATGGTATATGGAGTTCAGTATCTTGCTAAAAGATACTTTTACATTTAGCGTGAGACTTGAACTAGTGACTTTCCAATTTCTCGAAGACCCGCTCCGCCACCTGAGCTTCTGCTCCTTGAATGATAAAAAACATTGTGTCAATAAACTATGATCCAGACACACTCATATTGATAAATAAAGTATGTAATAACTAAGTGTTTTGTACAGTGAATCTTCCTTCACAGGTAACGACCTTCTTTTGTAATTTGTATGTCAGCTGAGTGCAGCTTCCTTAGAATGAAGGAAACAAACCCCTCCACCAGGATCTTGGATACATTTGTCTCTCACTAAGCTGTACAGTTTGACAAAGGTCTTACGTAAACATGGAAATCCAGCGTTAATCAGAATTATTCATATCAATATTATTCTCCTTGATCAAGCCTGTCAAAAAACACTGCTTCTTAACACATGTCATGTCTCCTGGCATTCTCTTCATAACCACAAGGCCACCAGCTTTACATAATTTCCATCACAGTGATCAGTGAGGCACAGCCCCAGAAACCCCCACGAGTGGTGTCTTTTGGAAGTGGAATCTGAGCTCTGTGTCACTTAAAGTTGAAGACTTATTGATGCACTTGATAAAAAGACTCATTGGATGAACTCAATTGAATTGTGGGCAGGATTTCCATCCAAAACATATATTTAGCCCCAACTCAAAATAAGTACGCCCATGTAACATATTTCAATTGAGTTAGTCCAACATTTTTTTTTTTAATCAAACTCAGCTAAACTATAATAATTACATTTCCTCAATGAAATACTTTTTTGTCCATCTAATGAAAAGCAATATAATTAATTGGAATTAAAATAATAAGGTAACATTCATTCATTCATTCATTTGATCCCCCATTAAGACACAAATGAAACAAAACCAGTAGGAGGTGTTTTTAAATAATATTAGAGACCCATTCAGCATGGTAGCTGGCAAAATTCTCACTATTTGCTTTGCCAACAGCAGTACAGCGTTGTTTTCTTACCCTGGAGTACAGATGGTCAGTTTAAACAAGGACACAGCTTTTTCAAGTATTCATTTACATTAAAGAGTAGCCTTTGGTATATTATCACAGGCACTAACAGAACTGTGTAGCGTGGACCACATTTGGGCTACAACTAATAAAGATAAAATAAAATCACAAAACATTACAGTCCAAGAGTCCGAATAACAAGGATACTCATTGACATTTAAATATAACCTACAGTATGTGACTTACAGCATGAAGACAGTTCTGGCCATTCAAAATGAAAGGAAATCATGTCTAAGTCTGTTTCAACCTGAGTTGAGAATTATGCAATCAGGTGATAGGGGGGAGAAACATGGATGCATCAATTGACACTGGAAATGAATGGTAGCTTGAGAAGTGTGGAGGGTGCATTCATACTCAAGCGTTTAGAATGGGGAGGTGGGGAAAATGTCCATATGTAAGGTTGTCCAAACCCATATCGTTGATTACTATGTCCATGTCCTCTGGCTCATTATTACCATCTCCTCAGGGGTTAATTCCCATGAGTGTGACTGTGATATCCCTCTCTGCATCCTCAGCAGCAGAGGCCTCAACACCACCAAGAGAAAACTCTATACAAAAAATGTAATATGCATTCTAAACAAGTGCAGTTTAGAAAAACAGACTATTGTCAGTTCCTTACTTTGTTTTTGTGTGTGCATCTGAAATAATGATATTTTTTTATATACGGCATAAATCAAAAAATACATTTGTGAATCTTTCCGTGCACATTAATATATATCGAGACTCATCAGAGTCAATAATAATGTGCCATGGGAGCGATAACTGTGGGTAATGCTATTGAAAGCTGCAAAGGAAAGACATCACAATAAACCTACCAGATGCTCTTTGAAGAAATTGTCTGGAGCTTCATTGAGACAGATGACAAGACTTCTCAAAATGCACTCTCTCCTGGCGTTGCCGTCACACTAAAAATGGGGGCGATTGATCAGATCACTGCAGAATTTGGCCAGGGGTCAAATCTGTCATGTGTCCATTAACAAGACACCTAAGCCGTAGATGCCCCAAACATGCTGGCGGGTGCCTTGCATGGTTTACACAGCTGTTGGTGTGTGAGTGAAATACAACTACCGTAATGTGCTTTGGATTGAAGTGCTACTCAAGCCAGCCATTTACTGTTTATCAAATACATTTAAATGAGCAGCTATAAACAAGAAAAAACTCACAATATCCACCCCCACTACAGTGAAAATGATATTCTGTGTATTTCTACTAAGCAAATCTCTGATCACCAGGACAATCTTGATCATTTGACCCTTCACTCCTGACATGGTCAAAGTCTAAGATGAACTTTGAATGCAGTGGCTTGGTCCTGAGCTACAATCGAAACATAGCGTTGACAAACAATATACGGCCATATGTTACTTTTTTTACAATGGTATATTTTTTATTGCTGGAAAATGCATCATCACAGTCTGTTTTTTTTTGTGTTTTTTTTACTTTTTACAGATAAGTGATTCTCACAGGACAGCCACGCTACAAACATATGATAATTGTATTGTCAAAAGTGTATAAAGTAGTTCAAATGAGTTCAATCTTAAACATCTGCAGCAGTCAAATGACACATACACAAAAATGCAGCAGGAATATGAATCAACAAACATCCAATATAAAAATACTGAAACGTTTGACTTTACTTTTGCTATTTTTTTTTTATTTTTTTTTTTCAGTTTCTTTACTGCTAAAGTATGTGACTTTACCCTTTACTAAAGACAGTTTTGAATGCAGGACTTGTGGCGTACTTAAGGTGTTGTATTAGTACTTTATCTAAGTAAAGGATCTGAGTGCTTCTATCACTAAGCATTACTGGCAAATTCAAATTGTGATTGTGTGCCATTAATCATCATGGACAGTAACAAAAATGCTCAGAACATGTGAAGATACATGTTTACCTACATGACTCTCCATCTTTGAACTCTCCTGGCACGGGCCTCACCTGCACAGTCTGCAGTCCTCTGCCAGAGAATTAATTTTTTTCCTATGCCTGAGTTTGAATGAGAAAACTACTATCACCATAAAAGATTCAGTCCTTGTCTGAGGTCATAATTCATATTCATGTTAAATATTTCGGCAGAAAAATAGTCTCTCCTGCAACCCCTTGCGAGGACTAAAAAGTTGGCTGAAGAAAAAAAACCTGGTCAACCTAACCACTGAAACTCAAATCAACTGAATCAACTGCTGTGAGGAGGAGAGGGAGAGGCTGCCCCCTCACCTGTTGTGTATTCTTTACATTTCGGTGACATACTCTACTGATACAGATATCAAAACAGTAGTTAAATGCTGGTATGACTTCAATATGACTGTCAACAGATCATTTTTAAGGTCTATTTTGGCCATGAACTACATGTGTGACACCTGTTATGACTGTAGTCATTTTTTTGTTAGCCAAGCTGCTGTGTGTGTGTGTGTGTGTGTGTGTGTGCCCTGTGTTTCTTTGTCTGCCTTCAGTCGTCATGCAAATAGGTGTGTGCCATAGCCGTCCCATGATTGGTCGAGTGTTTCCAGGCCCTGGCTCCTGATTGGCGACACTCACCACCACCTGGTATATAAAGAGCCAAGATGACAGACGTCTGATGGCAGCAGGTATTCCTCATCCTCCTCATCTCCCAACTGGCCACACTTCAGCTCTGTAGTCCTTTTGAGTAGTTTAGTTTCTTTTGAGTAGTAAGGGTGGACTGCCAGTTTTGTTAACATTGTTTTTTTTCCTGTTTATTTAGTTAGGGAGGTAAGTCTTGTGTCATTTGTTTTTTCTTAAGTTTGGTTAGGTAAGGTTTATTTCCTAGACAGGAACCTTTTGTTTGTTATTTTGGCCTTAGTCCACCCTGAAGCCTATAGCTCAGCTTATATATATATATATATATATATATGTTATCTATTTCACTATGTCACTTCAAATATTTTGTTGTAAATAAATCCTTTTTCTTAGTATTCTTCTAAATCAGTGTTGTGGTCACTTGGAACTTGGGGACGATGGGGCTTTATCATGTTATGTCCTAGGCCCCTAGACTGGGGCGTAACACACCCAAAGAACAGGTTGGACTCTGATGCTCCACTGCTGCCTCACATGAGCCGAGCTGCCCACACGGACTGTGAGGCTGCTCGAACCTGTCAATACGGGTGCTGAAATGAAATATTTTAGGTGTTTTACATTTTAAAGGCATTTGCTACTATTTCCAAAGTCTAACCATACTGACACAAATAGGCTGGACAACATTATGAACCACAATCACTGTAATAAATGGCAATCAGAGCTGAGAATTATTGTGCTGTTCTATTACCCTACATAAGATTAAGCAAGTTGCTTGTTACCTTATAATCAGGTGGCTGCATGTGTGTCTGCTGCTCTGATGCGTCCTCCTGCATCCTGAAGGCGCTACTCACGGACATCGTTCACATCAAAATCATCATCCAGGAATTTGCAAAAATCCATTCAGCCTGTTCCCTCCTTCACCAGTGCAAGAATCGGACAGCGTTCAGTCAAACTCTCCTGCTGCAGAGCAGTCTGTGTCATCGACTCATTGCTAATGTTAGCTAATTTTCTCCAAACAATGGCTTCCACACAATTACAAATAATTAGAACCCAGGAAAATGTAATAATCATTACAGCTAAATATAGTTCCAACAAGGCGCCAGCTTCTGCTGGAGTCATTTTTTTATATGTCCATGGCTTTAACGGAGGAAAGTTAAGTCAGAGAATTTGGTTAAGTCCTCCATTACTTGCAGCCTCTGTAGCAGTCCACAGTGCATGAAGTACATAAAAAAAAGGAAGTACATTAAATTGATATTAGAGATCCCAACCCCATGGAGCACAGCTGCACCCTGTCCTCCTCTGGCTCCCCACACCACAACATTTGGTTTCAGCCCGATACCAAGTAATACAAGGCCAATATTGCCTATATTAATACAGATACTGATTATTGTTATTATTAAAATACAGGATAGTTTTGAGTTATATAGCCTGACACCACCATCTCCCTGTACTCATTAGGGGTTACAGAAAAGACTCATTGAATTAGATTAATTTAGATACGATTGAATATATCATTTGAATGTCTGAGTATAGATTAATGAAAACTAATTCAATCTCACACAGTGCACTTATACAGTAGCTGCAGTCAGTTGTGCAAAAGAAATTGTGGACACCAGACATAGCATTAGATAAACAATTTTTTAACCTGTTCACCCACTGTTTAAATAAACTGTCTGGAGTATCTCCCTAACTCTTTGGCAAAACATGGCTTAACCTGTAAACCTGTGAATGGAGCCCAATTGGGCCATTTTACGTATAAGCAAAATATATAGTTCAGTACCTGAGCAATTTTAAATGGCACCAAAATGTGCCGAAACGGCGATTTGTTCTGATTCACTTTATTAGGATAAAAGTTGGTAGAGGTAATGTTCAGGACTCATATTCACAAAGTCTTTTATCTTAACGTTAGGAGTACTCCTAAATCGGACTAAACGTTTTTATGTAGGAGTCGTTTCTTAAAAGTAATTCACAAAGCCGCTGAGACCTACTTTTAGTTCTGAAAACAGTGAATTCCTAAACTAGAAGTAACTCTCTGTTGCTATGGATGACGTCATTTTATGAGGACGCACTTAGAAGCGGTGACAACGGTGATTGGTTGTTGAGTGACAGGGCAGCACATTGACAAGTCATTCAGGCTACGCAATGCATGAAGTGAAAATAAAGAAGTTGCCTACAAGCCCATGACAAAGCCTATGAAAAGATATTGGATAAAGAAATGTATTTATGAGGAGAATTAATTTCGCAACAAT
>CAEMYA010000084.1:716688-729521 GCA_903131615.1 Diplodus sargus
AATCTGCCATGTCTGTAATTTGTAACGTAAAAATTCCACCGCAAATTACCTACCCTATTTCGCCAAACACAGAGGTCATTTGATAATATTAGTCCCGTGCGAATCTGCATCTCTGTGATTTGGGGTCGTTTTTTTGTTTTTCTTAAGGTTTTTTGTGTTTTCCACACCTTTTTCTGCCTTTTTCCCGGTGGAGAATTATGGAGGCTGTGTTGGGAATTATGAATGAATTTGACAGCAAATTCAGGAGGCTCATCAGAAGAGCGAAATCTCGAAAGATGATTAGATGGATCACATGCATGGCAGCATGCAGTAAGGAACACTTTTCCATCTTTCAACAGGCTCACCAGTTATTATATTAAAAATATCCATATCTAACTGTTGTGCTGCTCTAGTAAGGGCTCCTGTGCGATCGACCCGGGGGATAATGTCAGTAAATTAAAGTTAAAACACAGACGTCGCTTATCCTGTGTGAATGCGCCGCACGAAACACAGACGTGGTGGGATAATTTCTAAATCACTTGAGGTCCCCAGGTAATACTAGTCCCGTGCGAAGAGCTGCATTCCCCCATAGCCAAATACCAGAGTGTTGCCAAACATTTTAACTCCGGCGTTATTGGATTGTTTCGGTTGGTTGGGGACGTTATTGCGTCCCTCATCAACTCAACCACAACTTCAGTCCCTTCGCTGTCCATCCGACATCGTTTTAATAATTCCCTGTCATTTAGCATCTCCAAAACATTCAGCTGTGACCAGGTCTTAGCGAGTTAGGAGTCCTCTGGACTACTTCTAAGGTCTCCCAGACTGAGGTGCTACTTTTAGACCTAAAATGTTTTATGAATAACTCTTATTTTAAAAAATTAGGAGTCCTAAAGTTACGACTGACACGCCCATTATTTTTAGGAGTTGGTCCTAAATTTGTCTGTTAGGAGCTACTTTTAGCCTTAAGATTCTTTGTGAATATGGGCCCAGATGTTTTGCTATGGTTTAATAGAGATTTCGAACTGCAGCTTCATCAGCATCAATCCTCAGGTGTAGGATATCCTTTCTAAGATAGTAATTTTTCAAAAACATCTTGAATCAATGCTTAGTGCCAACTTAATTTACTCGGACCCAGTGACAATTCCTTTTTCAAAGAGCAGACTGTCAGAAATCTCAGTGGTGTCAGGACTTGACTTGGTACCTGCACAGCTTGGGTAGTGCTTTTCTATAAACTTGGGCCCAATACAGCACAGAGGTCCAAACAAACAGCTCCCGGAAGTCAGGACTGGTTCATAAACCACTTAACGTCACTGGCCTTTAGATCTTGCTGGTCTAAATATTTTGCTTAAAAAGTGGAGAATGTCTTACTTCATGCACACAAAACATTTATAAATGAGGCCTGGGTTCATGTTGAGTCATCAAGTTGTCTGAAGGTTGGCCTTAAACCAACCCAGCTGCCAGAAGCTGGCATGCTAAAACGTTCTGTTTTTTAACATTGCAATGTTTTGATGTTTACATTTCTTTAGGATCCATTTTCAATTAGTCTCATCACAACACTGTGTCTATGCTCTGGTTAGTTTTTGGCACAAAAGCCACTTGGCTAGAGTTAGGAAAATATAATATTTTGGCTTAAAATACTCGTTTTGGTTGTCAGCTATGCACTGCCAGATGTCCTAAGCTTTCTTTAAAAAATCACCATTGTCACTTACCCAACTGGAAATTATCTTGAGATCTCCTTAAAAATTCCCAGTGGTCTGACACATCCAAATGTTGGAACTCACTTGCTTGCCAGCCTTGTCGCTTCTAACTTCACCAACATCACCTCCGCTTTCTGATATGAAAGTCAGGTTATAAACTACTTCTGTGAATGATACATGTTTCATCAATATGGTACATAGCCTATGACACATGCTTTGCTAATTAGCAGTTTGTATTGACTGATTGGATGGCAAGTACTGAAAGCCAGACAGCTTACTCTATCAAGTACATTATACCTGGACGGTGTTTGAGTGAGAACTAATGACAGTCTAGCCTCGGTAGAGAAAAGATGATCTCACAATTTAAACGCGTGGGAGTCCTTTTAAAGGCTGCAGTGGCCATCTCTTAATTGTCAAGCTGCAGACTGTCTCTGTCTGCCACGACCGAACCTCAACTCATCCAACCTTCCCTCATCCATCCTCTCTCCATCCTCTCTCCTCTCATTAGGCTGAGGAGAGGTGTCAGAAGTTGCATTAGTTAGGAGTAGGCGGCAGCGCTCAGGGCGAATATTAGAAAACAGTTAAGATTCCACTATCCTCTCCAATACTGTGATTAAGAGGACGGAGGATCACTCATCACATCCCCCATTGATGGCAGATCTTTCACCTTCCCGTTACTCCATCAGTTTTATCGTGAGGCAAGGGAAAGGAAATTGAGACATCTTAGCCAAGCTGCCAAGCAAATATTGACTTCTATCCACACTGCCAAGCAAACTGGCTTGATTAGATTTAGGCAGATTCAATTAAATGTTTCTTGTTAATGTGTTCTTTTTGTGGAACTGTTCAAAAAGTATCCAACATAAATGAAATGTGCTGAGGCTGTGACAAGCGCTGTTATCTTTGCTGGAAAAACAGAGGGGGCAGTAAAAGAGAAAACGGCTCGATTTCACTGAGGGTTCAGGGTCCTGCGAAATTGAAATATCTCATTATGCTCGGCTTCTCCCTCACTTTAGTGGTAATGTCATCTGTGTTTTCATGGCTTGAATGCATTCTTTCCTTTCAGCAGTCCTAAAAAGTGTATCAAACTCAATAAGCAGTTCAATACATCAGTTTGGTGGGAGGAAATGTTCCTTTACAAATTTTATGGAAATGTTCTCCTGTCTACATAGCTTCTGGAGAAAATCAGATGTGCATATGCTTAAAAATCAGTCACCATGATTGGGTAACTGCCAGGCATACATCAGCATGTATCACTGTGCTGTATGTAGATTTTAATTTTACAAGGACAGATACAGCCACAATGACGGATTACAGGCAACTACAGTCGGTGACCAGAGAGCTAGGAAAACTGCCCCAGCAGCAGAACTGGGGGAGCCATTCTATTTGTAAATGCGATGCTACATATATCGGCGGGATCACAGATTTTGTGAGGGATGGCTTGAACTTGCAGAGAGAGAAGACTGCAGAGTTACTGGATGTTTTGTAAGCAAAGCAGTAAAATGTTACAGAGTCATAACACAAGTCACTTCACCAAAACACTAGCTATGTAAAGCTCTTGGTACAGCAACAAGGTAGATGTAGGAGGGCACGAACCAAAACTGCTGACCTAGTGCACATTGCAGATCTGACTATACAACTGTGGGGAACCAGGATTGATTATGGAGCACACAATGTTTATTTTCCAACACATTATCATACCTAAACAACTGAATTGTCAGCGTTTCTGAAAACAACATACATTATATCACCATACCCAAAACAACATTATTGTTTTAGCATAACAGTAACACACCTACCAAACCTTCATCATATGAAGTTTGGTTAGGTTTAGGCAAGAAATCTACTTGGTTTGGTTCAAGAAAACATCTTGCTTTGCTTGAAATTAACTATATTGCTTCTGTTTCCTCCATTACAAACATACCTACATTACCACAGTAGCTTATATTACATTATATACGTGATGTAACGTAACTATGTTAGTAAGTCACAAGATCTCACCCTCAACTTATGGTTTCTGTCTATCCCCGACCTCCCCCTCATACTGACTTTTCACTCTTTACACTAAGTCTTCTAACTTCCTCTCTTGTAGAGGTCGCTGCTTAAGAACTTAATCAGTCATAATTAATATGTCAGATTATTTATTCAATGTGGTTGTTTCCTGATGAGGACAGGCTCTGTTCTTCACTCCACCTATGTGGCTTGGAACAGCATTAATTCTTAAAAGATTTAAGGCAAACCTAACCAGACCAGGGACAGGGTAAGGATCATAAACCTGGGACACACGTTTGGTGCAGGCAGGATCACGTGTTCAAAAACAAGGCTGAAGGGCCATACAGTTGGTTCTGGAGTTGCTTTTGTGAGACAATTTTGCTTCCGGGTCTTAAAAATACAAACCAGAAGTGATGTAGGGTAAGGGAGTCCGGCCGACCTTTATAATAAAAAAATGGATAAATACACAGAGGTTGACAATTTCTTTTCACATGCACATGGCGGACCACCATAATTAGGAGCCTAGGCTTACAAAAAGGATAAGGATTAGAAAATATAACAAAATAATAACAGAAACTAAATTATAATGTAAGTAGAGTTAATTACTTGTAAAGTTCGCTTTCACATTTCAGGCTTAAAAAAAAAAGACCATTGGTTTTAGCAGGAGTATTGGGTTAAGTTTAGGGTTAGGGGTTAGGGTTAGGGAACATGAACTTATGTGCAAGTATCAGCTTGCACATTATTACATGCTTTGCTTTAATCCAAACCAATCTAAAAAAACAAACAAATATGAACGAGTATGTCTTCAGCTGAGGATATATGAGAATGAATTATACAAGTGTTTTTACTCTTGTTGATCTTCTGGCAGAGTGTGGAAAGGGAGGCAAGAGCGGAGAGGACATTCTCTCTCATAAAGTCTTTGGTGACCTGCACTAACCCTTTGTCAGAGCCTTCATAACAGCGATTGCATATGCTGAGGACATAAGAAAATTATATAACCCATCTCACCCTCACAGCATGGTTGAAATACCATGAGGTCAAGAGAAGCCTGCAGTTAAGGCAGTTCCTGCAGGTCATAAAATGGGAGGTTGTGTAAATGGGAGTAAATCCAGAATAAGAGAAAATGTAAGAGAAATGTGTAAAACATGGTGGGTTAAATTAATTCTCTTTTAATATAACACTATGAATGCCTTCCAGGAGAAACTAAAAGTGTGTAGAATTATCCTGAACAACTCGCCTATGTCTAAGATGGCAACCTCTTCACCCCACTTTCCAGAGTGGCTTCAGAACAGGTCAAATATATTTTGCATTTAGACATAGTTTAACAACAATTTGAACTCAACAACTTTCAAAGTAGTAAACATCTGGTCTGAATGAATAACCGGTTGAGACATCCATCTTCTTTTACTCCAAGTGTTAGTAGCACTCGTGCGGATTTGAATTAACCTACAAAAACAGACAAAAAACAGACACAGCCAAGACAAGTCATTATCAGAGTTTTGTATAGGTTCACATGTACAGCCATGTCACCCAGTAATAGTGCAAGGCACATTAAGTTGAAATGATTATATATTAATTGTCATGATTTGACAATTTGACCGCTATTCCGAAAAGGCTATTGGGGAAACCCCTCTATTCCGAACTAACCCTAACCTTAACCCACTTCAGAACTGTGCGAGTGCGGCTAGAAGTGGACATCAGCAACACGGATAGCGGTGTTTAATTTTGGAACAGCTGTGTTTTGGGGGGAGCGTCGGAACAGCTGTGTTTCTGAGTGGGGGTGTTTTGGAATGGATGGGTTTTGCAATGGAGGGTTGTCGGAATGGGTGGCTGTCCCCAAGCTAACTACACAATCCAAGGAACATGAAGCAAGTTACCATCAAGCTTCTATCCACCAGCACCTTTTCTTCAAAGACTGGTATTGTTGAACTGGGCTTAGATAGCACACAGCAAAACATAGCACAGCTGAGAACAGGACTTTTTAAATCTGGTTTATGAAATGCACACATGTTCAATCTATGTGTTTGTTGACGGTTTGGTTGTTATCGTGATCTACGTGTAGTCAGGTTATTGGTAGTTTGCTTTGCTACACGACTAATTTGGTGTTAGTTGAATTATGCTTCACACGGACTCAGAGTCTTTTCATGCAACTAACCATCTTCTCTTACCTGGCACCACATCACATACACACACACTCCTTCAGCCTGGACCATATCACACTTACTGTATGTGTAATATCGGTGGGCTAATAGTGTGAGCACCACCATTGTTTCTTTGTTTCTCTCCTTTCAAATAAACAGGTGGTGATCCACTATCTTGTACCTGAGTCCAAGCCTTCGGTCAGACATCTTGTAGTCCCTTTCGGTCAGGCATTTTTGTTTGTGGTCTTTCTTTGTCCATGCCTGTGGTATTTGTCAAACACCCCAAAATCATTTGACCATTACAGCTGTTTTGGTAATTTTGGTTGAACTTTTTGAGTTAATTATTAATCAGAGTTACAAACTAAGTTTAGTACCTTTTTATGAGACTGATCAGGCGAATTAGCGTCTCTTTGTCAAGGCTGGTGCCACGAGGTGATCTAATGTTAATTGTATCTTATGATTGATCATCATTAATAATTATCCCTGATAATCATGAATTATTATTGATAACCAAATTTAACCCCAAATCCCCTGTTTATGTTGAAGCACTACACAGGTTTCTTGCCTTGTAGGACTGATATCTAATGTTGCTACATTCTGACATTTCAGCTTTGATAAATATGACCAAGGAAGCTTTTCGGCCACATCAACACATCCTTGAGCTATTGACCTGATCTGTGACCAAGCCTATAACTACAAATAAATCACTTTCAAACCAGCAAAATGTTGAGATAGCAAAGGCTTTACAGGAATGGCTCTGAAGACTATAGCTGAACTCACACATGGTCCCTCTCGGGTGGTCTCAGAAGTAAACCAAATGGAGATTAGAGGGGTCCAACAACATGCTATAGTAAGGCACAGGTGTAGGAAATGCATCCAACACATGGTTTGTATTGTTCAGTGAGAACTGGAGGTGAGATTTTAAGTTTCTGTCAACAGCAGTATGGTAGCTAACGTTAGCCTTAAGAGCTACAATGTAACCATTGCTTGGCAGCACCGTTAGTTGTTCCCAGATGCCTCTCTCATTGGTTGTTGTGGTGTGGCTCGGAAAGTACCGACAGGGGCTCCGCCAGGGATTTTGTGTTGGTTGCCCATGAAAAAAAATCTTGTATAGGTTGCCCATGTCTCAAAGGGCCCCCTGTCAATGCCGGGCCCTTGGAATCGTCCTAACCTTTCCCCCCCTGGCGGCGCCCCTGAGTACCGATGTGGTCATCTAGATTTTAAATCCTAAAAATCTAACACACTTGATATTATCGGAATGGCTCATATGAGTCTCTGAGCAGTTCAGGAGGTTTAAGAAAGGCTCTGTAAAGCCCTATTACCAGATCATCCGTGCCAAACTTAGGTATGGACCGAGGACACACCAGATTTATCCTCTGATTGTTGTGAGGCGCTAACTTCCTGTAGTGTAAACCCATCTTGATCCACGGTTCACCTAAATCTAAAGCGCAACTTTGTCATGGCAAGTGTATTGCTCAGCGTCTAAGGGAGCACAGTGTCAGGGGTCATTTTGTTGGCTTTAGCTTTCATCAAAACCTGCAAAAGGGAACAACACAGAACAACCAATTGGCCATTTTAGAACTGCATGTTTTGAACTGGCACTAGTTACAAATTTATGATAAAAAATGAAAATGTAGTATAACCATGTAATCAGTACAATAACCAATTACTCTTCCCTGGGGAGCAATAAATCATCAGTTAATTCTACTTAAAATGAGCAACAAGGAATGTGAGTACACATTACTGCTTTGATTAACAAAACCAACAGTGCTAATCAACCTGCAAATCTGCCAGCCAAGTGTATTGGCAGTGACTGAGTATTATGCAAAATCTGTCAAAGAAGTGAAGTGACTCATAAACCTATCTATAGGTTCATTATTCTCTCCTTTTTAATATTTAGTGTTTGTGGGTAAATACTTATGTTTGTATGTGTGTGTGTGTGTGTGTGTGTGTGTGTGTGTGTTTGTGTATGTGTGTGTGTGTGGTTGACGCTGAGGAACTGTGACTGATGAGGTGATTATGAGGCAGGTGATCCTTATGGAATGTAGCATCTCTGTCAACAGATGGCAGGATGATAGCAACACGTACATAAAGTGTTATACTGTATCTCCAGCTCCCATTTCCTACTGAATCAAAACAGTATTATGTAACAACTGCCTCATGGTACGTCAGAAGCATTGAAATAGATTGTTTACCCATTTTTTAGTGCATGTCCATATCTTTGTCCAAAAAAAGATTGTAGCTGGAACTGTTTATTGTTAATATTACGTGTAAAGAGTTGAACAAATGCTAAATTATCCTCAGAATTTATCATCTAATGGTAAATTTCTCACCTGTGATTTTTTTTTTCTCTTTGAACTAGGGTCCAACTTGAGTGTTCCAAAAGGGCTTAGATGAAGAGTTGTTTTATGCCCTTACCAATCTTCTCCAACCACCCAACAAAAAAGACAGCATCAGTTAGTTGTCCAAAAGCCAACATACAACTTGTAGTTGCCGCTAGTGTTGATTGACTGTCATCTGTTGACCTTATCAATGAAACTACAATTGGTTTGACAATAATATTAACAATAATAATAATAATAATAACAATAATTGTTCTGATACCTGTCCAGTTTCTGCTCCCTGGTGGTAATTTTTAGTAGTGCTTAGTTTTCCAACTTTTCATCCTCCATGTTGTTTTCAGTTGAACAAAGAGCAGTGTATGGTAAACCAGTGTTCTCCTTACATTTAAGCCTTGAAGTAGATATATCGGTAGGTACAGATAAATCGTGTCTGAATTCTATGGTAGGGACATATTGTTCTGTTTTCTGCAGAATGCACTTTACAAATGCTGGTCATTTGTTACACTTTCTTTTAGTAGCTTAATGACGGGAGCATGTCTATAGAGGTCTCTGCTAAACTATCCACTGTACAATTCATAAGCTAATATCTGCAATGTTACCAGTGAATACAAATGCATTCTTATTTTTTGTTATTCATAACAATAAGTTAATGAGCATTTTATAGCTGTATATATTTACATTGCCATTGTGTGTTTATATGTATTGTGGTCAGAATATAGATACATGCTTCTATGATTTTTTTTTTCTTTTCAGTTTTACAGACACGACCATTAGTAACAGTAGTACTATACAGCTACAGTAGTACCAGTAGTAGTAGTAGTATTAGTAGTGCACCTTTTCAAGAGCATGTGCGCTTTTGTTTACTGTGTGTCTAGCCTTGCTTAGATATGCATTCTTGAGGACAGAACAATAATAATAATAATAAAACATTTGACTTGTATAGTGCCTTTCTGGAAACTCAGAGATGCTTTCACATGAAGCAACAAGACAAAAAAGATATAGTAATAATCAATGAGTACAAGGGAACATATCAAAAAAAGGAGAGGGATGGACAACAAATCCAGTGCAGAGGAGGATTTGTAGCTGTTGATGCTGATGAGCTAATATCGGTCAGAGAAGTACAATTTGAGACAGGCGAGTGCAGTGCTGGTGATGTTGGGAATTATTTTGCGGATTTTGGTGGGACAAAATGCCGTGCTGAGGATGAGTAGGATGAGGATGTTGAGGCTGCCAGTATCAGCGGAGAGGAGATGGTTGTTTGTGACTTTGAGGAGGGCTGTTTCAGTTCTGTGTTGGGAACGCAGTCTGGATTGGAATGATTCAGAGAGGTTACTGGCAGAGAGGTGGGCTGTTGTGAAGCAGCAGCATGTTCTGGTAATTAAGGTTGAAAGGGGAGGTTGGGGATTGGACTGTAGTTTTTTGGGAAGTCAGGACTGAGTCCAGATTTGTTTTAGAATGACGGTGATAGTGGCCAGTTTAAGAGAGAGTGGGACAGAGCCAGACAACCAAGGTGCAATCTCTGGGGTGGAGAACTGATGCCAATGCAGAGGTACCTCGTATGGCCATTTGAGGCTTGCTCCAAAAGCTGTTAGTAAATGCATCGGGCTACAGTGCTGGTACTCTCTCTTCCTCACACACAGAAGTTCGTTGATAGTAAAAACATGATGAATGAAGTGTTGCATGGCAGTGATGAGAAGGAGGTGGAGGATGATGATTTTCATAAAATTCATTCATCATTCATTCAGCAGTTTATTATTATCATATCAGTTTTGCATTCATTATGATATTGTTAGGTGTTTGCATGTGAGTAAGACATGAGGTAGTTGGCAATGGTTAGTGTTGACAATAATGTTCTGCTCTCACAGTACACAGTTAAGCCTGTCATTTTCAGCAGCTAACTCAGAAGCGCTGAGCACACATCCCCTGGGCCAAAGAATGAGTGAGCAGTGACAGCAACAGCTGCAACAATGGATATGTTGCTTGTGTTTACACGACTGTGGCATTTAACAGAGTTATTTATATACAGTCTGTATTAACTAGACTAAAAATGCTAAGAGATCTTATTGAACGTAGTGAAATAGCTGCTAATACTTCTCCACACTGGCCATCTCCACACTGGCCACTGCTGCAGTTCAAGGAGTGGCTCTGGAGGGAAGGGGGTGGGATTGTTTTTACGTACCATCCCAGTTTTTAATCATGCCGATGCAGGTTCCCTGCTGGTGGCACCAAACGTGACGATGTCAGCCAGATAATGGCCAATCTACGATAAGTGGAGGACTGAAACTAACTTCAAAAGTCCACTGGATCTTATTCTGGAGTTCAGATCCTCCTTCATCTGTGTTTGTCAGACAAATAGCAGCTCTCCACTGGCTCCCTGTCGCTGCTTGCTTTCAAGTCACTGATGTTTGTCTGGAGAGCAGACACTCACTCGGCATCCAACTACCTAAATTCTCTCATGCAAATGAATGAGCCTTCTGGTTTCGCTGATATCTGCCAGTGAACATTTACCATTTCTGCAAGGTGAGAAATTACCATCTAAACTCTTCTCCTGTGTGCTCCCTCTGTGGTGGAACATCAGAGCTCCATTCGGTAAGGAGATTCCCTTTCACCCACCCACTCACCAGAGTAAATGATAAATTCACTAAACTTACAGTGGGCACAAAAATGTAGTAAGGGTCAGGAAAACATCATGCTGTGGCCTAAGATACCTTTTTTGGTAGCCACAAACAGACTTGAGATGTGTTGAGGTCTCGTTAAACACTCAGTTATGTAATTATAACGCAAATCTTTTTAACTTTTTAACCACAGAGATATTGTACCTAAACCTAATCAAAATGTAATCTGTATCAGTTCATCAAGGCAAGAGGAAGGACTTTATAATTTCTTCTCAATGTATTCTAAACCAACATGCACAAAAAAATCAAAATGTACAAGTAAAGTTTTGGTTTCGAGGTTGGAGTAAGACAAGAGAATCAGACTAAATCAAGAGGATAAGACAGCGAGGAGAATAATGGAATGTATAAACTTTTATTTGGACAGTTGATTTTTTAATTCTGTGTGTTTTGCACTGTGCCATGCATGCTGATATACAGGCAAGATGGCTAAATTGGGTGAATGACAAAGCACTGCTTTGAGAGAGCTGCTGCATCCCCTGCATTCTGACCAAGGGCCCTGCTTTACTTTCATGTGTAATGTCGCTGCAATCCATCAGAGCCTACATCTGTTCAGTGTCACCCTGCCATCCATCCATCCGTCAGGACCCTCACCTCGCTCACACATTCACAGACACACACGCACCTCTTCCAGAGTAGGCAGACATTGGCACTACTACCAATCAGAATGCTTCATGCTCCATTTTCTCTGGACCCTGATTCGCTGCACCCAGGACCAATACTGTTAAAATAGTATGTTTATATTAACTGCATTGTTATATGGAGCCCTGTAATAAGAAGGTCGAACTTTTCAGTATTCTGGATGATGAAAAAGGTTGCTGGGATACAGTCAAATAATGTATTTATGTGTATTGTGTTCTATTCCGTGACCTCCCACTTTGTAAAATCCCAGACGTCTACCGCCACTCAGCACTGCATCATTGACTCAAAACAGCAACATGCTGCAGTGACACACACTTAACCAACAATCCTCTTCAATTCACTCAGTCAGCCTGATTGATAGCGGGTTAACAAGAGATGCATACGGCTGGAGGAGCATTTTGAAGTTTGATAGATCAACTGAGCTCCTCCTGAGGCAGAGTGTAGTCATGCATTAATCAAGGGCTGCCAATTATAAAAACCTATCTGTTGTGTCCAGGGGCATCACTAGACTTAGAGCTTTACACGGGATTAGCTGCTGCTTGTTAAGGGGCCTTTAATGAGGCTGGGTTGGGACTCTGGGGTCACACTACTGTAGAAGGCAGGAGCAGAAAATGTTTGTGAACATTAACATATACTACGCAGTGTGGTATGAAAAAGCACTGCATCCTTTCCCCAACATTATTCATTTTTCATTGAAGAAGCCACTTAATTTCAGGCTTAATGCATTTTCAAGACCTCCAGTTTATAACAACTAGGTGGTGATACATTCCTGATTTTTTTATCTGGTGGGAAGAACAACATAAACACAAATACAGCAGTCCACATAAATCTTTCATGCCAAAAATAATGTGCACATATCCCTTTTTGTGAGAATTTTCCTTAGTTGCCACTATTCATTAACGTTTGTATTTTTTCTTGCTTGAAGCTGTTGTGGTTTTCTTTTATTATTAACACTGTTTATTAACAATTAACAAATTGTTCCTGCTTTTAATTTTTTGGTGATTTATTGGTCTTGTTCTTAGACTCGATGGAATTTTGCTCATCTAGTCTAACAAGTGTGTTTTGGACTTAGAGAAGGACTATGGCAGTGTCCCTCCAGGAAGTCCTATGGGAGTACTGCAGTAGTATGGGGTACCAGAGCCCCCTTGGAGCTCAAGGTATCCTTATATGACCAAAGTAAAACACATGTCCAGTAGGTGTTGAACTGAGTTAGTGCTCCAGCCAGGAATGGTCAAACAAACAGAATTAATGCTTTGGTTGTGTTATTGGTAATACAGGGTAGAGCATTTTTGGAGCTAGACCTGACATTCACAGACACTGTGGATGATCATTCATGAACTTTCTCCATGGGCTGACAAAAAAAAAAAAAAA
>CAEMYA010000084.1:743106-783943 GCA_903131615.1 Diplodus sargus
AGTGAGAAGTGTGTGTGTGTGTGTGTATGGGGGGGGGGGGATACCTACAAGGAAAGCTTTGAAGAATGCAGCAGCATTACTGTCATCTTGTCGCCTGGCAAACACAGGAGAGAGAGCTTATAGGCACACGTGTGCATACAAATTATATTTTGACACACGCACGCAATCTGGTATGTGCGCCCTGTGACACGCTGCCTCCCAGCGCTGCATAGTTCAGGGTTAAAAAGTGGGTGGACTCTAGCTGGAAAACCTCATTAAGTTTTAATTCCTTTCTGTATCCTATTTCTATAATGGGGAATTGATTTTTACTTAGTGCACTGAACCTGAAATAATTCTATTTCAATTCATTTTATTTTCCTGTTTGTCTTTGAGCATGTGCATGGCTGTGTGGGGATGTGTGTGCCTGCGTTCGTTTCCCTACATTTAGTGGAGACGTGAATGTTTTTCCCTAATCCGTTTGGAGCGAGACAAAGAGTGTCATTCTTTTAGTACACACACTGTTAGCTGCAGTACAAACCTTTAATACCTTCAGTCTGGTAACACATCAGATACTTCTTTTAAGAACGGCTGCATGTCATTATTGTGTAATACCCGTGTGTCATTCACTTGTCATGATGATATAATTTTTCTTTTTATGAAAATAATTCAAACAGAACTTGTCTGGATGAAAGCTTTTGGATAGTTGCCAGAGAACTGCTGCTTGGAAAGACCTGCTCTGTTTTACAGCCCGGGGAGGCTCTCTATATTAGCTTAGCAAGCAGAGCTGGTAAGAGTGAAGTGACAGCTGAAACTGGGAGTCCTCCTGCACCTTCTGTTGAAAATTCTTATCTAGGATCTATCATGTTTTAGCCTCTGCTCTACCATTGTGTCCTCATGTCAGCATCCTATGACACAATCCTAGTGAAAAAGAAATACCAAGGCTATCAAGTTTCACCAAAAGTTTGGAGTGAGACTATAGGGCGAAAAAATGTTTGAGTAACATCTTATTTTAAATTGACATAAGACTGTTGTGATGTCTGCAGAGGCTTTGTCTATGTTGCAGTGGCCCGGGGTTCTTCCGACCAGTGGTCCTTTGCTGCATGTCACCCCCCATCAATACAGCCATAAAACGTAGAAACAATAAACTAGTGACAAGATGTTCTACTACTGTCCTGTAAATCTCACTGTAACCCTTTTCACAACTGTCGTGTCTATTTCATTATTGTCAGATGATGCATATTCATTAACAGTATCTATAATTTATTTCTATTCCACTGCTGTCAGAAACATAGATCTGGGATTCCGTTCTACAGATTTATCGTTAATTTTGGTGGATCAGTTTGGTCCAACACTAACATAAAAATGTATTCAAACTATTTAACACATCGTCCATATTATAATTTCATTATCATTATCAATAAAATACTGAGGATAATTTACTTGTTTAGAATAATTTCTAATTATACTATTTAATGCATTCCATATTACTTTAACATATTTTTTATTATCATATTTTACTGTAGTAGTCCTGCCTACATCTCATTATATAAGTGAACTTATTCAATTTAAGTGTATTTTTTCTTCTTGCAGGTGTTTTGTAATCCACTGGTGAGCCATAGATGATCTTCACATTTATGTTTTCTGCAATATTGTTTTATGGGACAATTGGAATCATATAATGATCTGAATATTCTTCAGAATTTATTATATGCACTGTCAATATCCTTATCCTCATGTAATATTTCTCAAATTTGTGCCATTTAATCGTCTTTTAGTGTGTTCATTAATTCCTCTGTCCTCACTGTGCTTAATGTCATACACTGTAAAAACTGGTAGACAGTCACTGATATTGTTGATTAATAGTCAGTTTATTGTATTGTTTTCTATGTCATGAGTTAATATGTTATCTATTAAAGCGGCACAGTAGGATGTTATTCCACCGGATCTTGTCATTTTTGGATATAAGCTCATGCTTTACATTGTGTTGATTAATTCCTCAGTCATCTTTGTTTTTATATATATATATATATATATATATATATATATATATATATATATATGGGTTGATCCAAGTTTCAGATGGCAATTGTGTGGAACATTTGTGTGAAAGGACTTCAGTATTGCTTGATGTTGTTAAAGTTGGCATCCAGGCCTCTGCAGTTGAAGTGGATTATTGATATTCTGTTAACTGTCCTAATGGTTTCATTATATTGTTCCTCTGTGTAGTAGCAGCTATTATCATTTATGTTACAGAAGTAATTGTTGTCCAGATCGATATAATTTTCCATGCCCTGCAAATTGTGGTGACTATTTAAGAACGGATTTTATGAATGTAGAAAAATAACACATTTCACATCAAAATTAGGTGGTTACTTACCATTTGGCTTTCCTCCTCCGTTGACAGATGGCCATTATTCAGCTCACAATATTATTTTTTAATGTTTGCAGCATGGCAGGCTAAAGTGACGGCATGATCTGCCCTACTCTGCCTCTGACTGGTTGGTAATTGTTGCCTTTCGTTGGGTTGGCTAGATTTAGGCATGAAGACTGATGATTGGCTTACCCAGATATTAACCCATACCAATCAGAGGCAGAATAGGGACAAAATTAGGACAGCAAGTGAGGAAATACATTAGAGGGGAAAAATTAAAACAATAATATGATTCCAATCGAGTGGCATATGAGAATTACTGTGTGACCTTGTGAAGATGCTCAATTGCGTGAGTCTCACGGTCAATGCGTAAGACTTAGCAGCTCTGGTAATACTATCAACCATCACACAAATAAAACAAACCTACACATCCTCAAATAACTGAATAAATTGATGGTCATCTTTTGCCAAAACAGCAGAAGTCAACTTTCCTTAAGGCAACATGACCAATCGCAGCATAACGGCAACACCTGTACCGGACCATCGTCATATGGTCACAATGTGGTTAGGTTCAGGAAAGCACTGTGGTTTGGGTAAAAATCACGATGTTCTGTAACTTCCATTACCAAAGTAACTTATGTTAAGTTATGTACGTGACATAACTTATCGACATTAGTATGTCTCCTGAGTGAATGAACAACCTCCTTGCTATAATGATTCTTCACTCTTTACTTAGCTTGAATTCCAGCTATCACCCTCAGGACACCACTCAATTGAAGTGAGTTGTTGCAGCTTAATTGTTATCAAAGGCGGTATCCTACATCCTCCAAAAGAAGGTCAGCCTTTTAGAAATATTTGGTGGGATACCAACATGCCCGGCTTTGTGGCCGCTGTGGGAGATATGGTATTGAAAATGCTGACCACGTTAAGGTAATTACAACTTCATACAACCACTTTTTTGGCCATCACCTCTTTTTCCCGAGATCCAGGTATTTGATGACGCAGGGCAAAATTAATCCTAGTTTTAAGGAGGGCAGATCGTAAAATGATTACCCAAACTGCCTCTTGTAAAGATCCTTTTATCCTTTTTCCAATTATGTTAAAGAAGATATTAGGAGAAGACTTTCATTGTATGCTCAGTGTACTGTAAGTGACATTGTATCGACGGTGCTTACCGTATGCGTATTAACGTGGCACTGCTTACGGGCATGATGAAGAGGATCACTGACACAATCAATCTTGATGGAGTTAAGGAGGCTTCCAGCTCCTTATCAGACATTTACTCTCTGTGGGTGTAAAAGTCGCTGCAGGCTGCATCTCCAGCCGGCAGCCTGCACTGGTTTCAGTTTCGCAGACAAACAATAGGCTGCTACGTCGACACATCGTGTTATGATCGATTAGGATTCATACTGTGCTGTTACAGTGATGAGGATCCTCGCGTTCTAGTGAAGAATAGCTGTGCTGCTTTATCTCCCCTTTGACATTAAAAACAGTCCTAGTTATTATAGTATAATATGGTTTTCTTCCCCGCCTTGTCAACCCCTCCCCATCCCCCCACTCACTCAAAACCTATTAGTCTTCTCTCTCACCCAACGTACCTGCCTCCCTCTATCCATCTCCAATGAAACCAGACGCTCTTATTAAGGATGAACTCCTCCAAGGCCCCTGCATCTTCCTCCCCCTGCCTTCACCTTGCCCTCATCTGCTCCCACAGCTTCCTTGCGTCGGCCCAATTTCACCAACCTGAGTTTCTGAGTTCCACCTTTGGTGCAGAGCCGTTCTCCGTGGATCCCAAAGCAATAATACAGCGTTAGAGGCAAAGGCAATAATCAAATCTAATTCACTCACTGATCTGACTTCCTAACCCCGCTTATTCCTTAATTTATTAGACATGGGAGGGAGAAGGGATTGAGGAAGTCAATGTGCATCTGGCTCCCAAGATGCTTTCAGGAGATATATTGTTTATTGCTTTTTTTTATTTTAAGGCCCTCAGTATGTTTTAACAAAAGTAGCTGGTGAATCTTTTTTGAGAGTATGTTTTTCTTTTAAACTTAGCTTCTGATTGGTGGAATGCATGTCTGATGTTGAATACAATCTCAGCTTGTACATACTATATAGATGTCTTGTATTTATATTAGTGTATCAGGTGGTGTGACAGTTACAAAGGCAAACCTTTTCCTTCTTAGTTTCTAATTCATTATTGAGCTGTGCTTCGACAATGGCCACTCACATTTATCCATCAAGCCGCATCTAAATGTGTCTGCGGGGGCTTCACTGACTTCTCCTGAGATGTTTATCATAACAGCAGTTTCTCTTTAACACTAAGTGCCAGCATTTCATAACTATGAGAACTGCTGTGAGTGGCCATTTGATCGATAGACTCCAAATATATGTAGAGAGTGATGCATTTATCATGTTCTATCTTTTAAAAAGTCAATACAGGTGTTAATATCCCCCTCACACAGACGCACACAAACACATACACACCCAAACGTCACATATAAACCATCACTATGCAGTCACATTATTGACTGTTCTCTATATTTTTGTAAAATGTTTACATTTAACATCAGTTGGATAGATATAGATATTAGTCTGATATATTAGTTAGCATTCTTTCATTTCTGTATTTATTTGGAGACACAATTTTTTACCATGCAAGTAATTGGAGTAGGCCCTATTTAATCTTTTTGACATTAAAGAGTGTGCAAGGAGTGCACCGGTGAGGAGAGGAGGGCTGTGTAACCACTGTAATTGTCTGGTGATCACGTCATGTCTGCTGTTATAGCGTTATTGTGCTGGGTCGCAGACGTGTGCGTATCTCTTATGAGATCGACCACAAACATTGTCCCGCACAATCTAAACTGTATGTTTCATTAACTCTCTGTCATTCAGTGTTTGGACAATACTTTCTTTATTTCCAACATTTTCTCCTCTGTTTAAGAAACTCTTTGGGATCTTAACAATCTTCCTCCATATTTCAAAGATTTTCACATCAGGAGCTCTTTTGAGGACAAACATGCTTTGTGAACTTTTTTCTTCACCAAGATCTAGTCTTAAAGCTGTAGTCTGTAACTATGTTTTGTTAGTTTTGCTAAAATTGTCATTATAATCTGACAGTAGAATAAGATACAGGTCAGCTGTGTAAAAATCCACTGTCTGTGGCTCCACCCAGTGGCCCTAATTTGATTTGCAAGAATCCACCGCTCCCTCAACACAGCCAATCAGTAATCAATGTTACTGTTCTTTGTACATTTCTTATTTTTTTCTTGTTATTTTCTATTTAACCTTACGGATATTTGTCTGATTCTTTTTCCTATACTTGTGCACCTTGAGCTGCTGTAACAAGTGAATGAATTATATCTAATCTAATCTAATAATAATAATAATAATAATAATAATAATAATAATAATACTAACAATAATAATACAATTTTCTTTGACTTGTGTCACTAGGAGCATCTTTGTACCAGGGAGATTTCTAAATAGGGCCCCTGGTTCTTTCTGCAGTTGAGGTATGCCCCCATAATTGATATTATGATCTCGAAGCTGTTTAGTGGCAACATGGAATTACATTTATTTTATTGAATAGTTAATTGTGGGTTTTCCAATGGCCTGACCTGAGTAAAATGTGACGTTCGACACTAATGGCAATGTATTAATCTTATGTAAGCCTGAAATATGAATCATTTGCAGTAAAAACAGCATTTAACTGAATTACTGTAAATAGTGGAACTTATTGGCTCAGACACAAAAAGCAGAGGAATTACAGTGCCAGCTTTTTTTCATCTGTTTATAAATCAAATATTATTAGTCTAAATTATTTGAGATGTGATTTGTGTTATTTATCCAAACTGAGCCTTGTGCAGAAAAAGCTGAAGAAGGAATAGAATGTAATGCAATAATTGTCCGTTGAAATGGGAAAACTAGGACTGGTGTTGGCTGGTGTCCAGAGAGGCAGGCAGCATCAGCTGTTGAGACACAGATTTGATTAATGATACATCCGTTCTCTCTCTTCACTCATATGTGTCTTATCTCACTCATCTCTCTGTACAGAATTGTTTAGCAGTAGATCATGTCTACTACACATTCAATGTTAGACAGGTTGAGAAGAAAGTTTCTCCAGAAGACACTTTTTTCAAACTTTATGACCAATGAAATTGTCCTGAGTAATAGTAAAATAAGTCCTGTAACTCCCTGAATGTACACAATATCTATAGCCAGTGATGATTGAATTGATCGCATGGTATCCAACAGCAAATCCACCAAACATGTGAACTCAGTAAATTACGTCAACAGTGATTATGAGGATTCTGTGACAGTCCAAAGCCTCTGTACATCAGACGCCTGCTCTACCAACTGAGCTAATGGGCGCCTCTCCATAACCAAACTTTGAGTTAAAAAGAATCATGATGGATGTTTCACTCACCAATTGTTCACCAATTGTTCATCTGTCATGTTTAGTGTAGCCATTTTATGGAATCCACTGTCAATAATCCAAGTTAATGAACTTTGTATACTCTGTAAAAACGTCCCCCTTACCTCTTGTAGTGCTAGCAGAAGTAACGTTAGATTGACACTGACCGTGGTTCTATCATCCTCGTGTTTGCGGTTGTGTTGACGAGAAGTAAGATGTTAAAGGAGCATGACACAGAATTACACTTCTTGAGCTATAGCACCTAATTTCGTACTTTCTCACTGACCTGTATCTTATTCTGCTGTCAGATCAAAAACCATCCAGCAGCATTTGGCCGACCAATGATGACCACAGGTTGACAGCGTTTAATGAGAGCATTTAAACTTTTCCTCAGCTGTCACTACTACTAAAAGTGTGATCCTGAAACTGAGCACAGTATTTCTCCTTTAATGAGAAACCAAGCCAATGTGACACTGTATCATACCCGACGAACACTAGAACACATCCCCAAAAATACAGCTGGAACCGACATACTGCAGGAACATTTGAAGAGCAAACTAACTCAGTGTGGTTGCAGCATATTCACTCTAGTGTTTTCCTTTCCCATTAATGTGCATGTTGCTATTGACTTAATAAGTCTGTGTCCTGTCACATTTCAAAATATTTGCTGAATACTGTTTGTTTGTTGAAATAAGGCAGAATGCCCATCAAGTCGATAATTCCACTGATTCCATCTCCACAGCCAAAACCAGAAATGGCTTTGGCCGTGGCTCATGCCTCTCTGCGTCTGCCTTAATCACTGCATTCAGCTCCCGAACACACCGAAAACCTGTCAGTATGGGGCCCCATGAGGGAGACAGCAGTGGGATTAAATTGATGACACAGGTGACTTCTCACATTTTTCAGAACAACAAATCAGTCTTTGCTCCTCATCTGCAAAAGCAAAAAAAAAAAACTGTTAAAGCAATTCCAGTCTTTGGGGCCATGGCAAAGAAAGCACAGGCCAAGTTTGATAAATCACATTCCAAGTCTATGCAGAGGTTTGTTTGTGTGTGTGTGTGTGTGTGTGTGTGTGTGTGTGTGTGTGTGTGTGTGTGGTCACGGAGAGGCAATCACTCTTACTTGAATGTTTAGAGATTGAAACCATATAATCAACAGCAGTCTGTGCCTCCCCGCTGCCATGGCATGGACTGCACTTACACCCAAATATTTATTTCACTATGACTCCTGCACATCCATCCAACACATCGAACTGTATACAGACATGCTCACACACGTATTGTAGTTTTTACAGTGATCCACATTTTTCTCTAAAATTGGGAGATACCTTTGTGTTGTTGGCTGATCCTTTTCTATCACACCACATCACATTTTGAACCCAAAAAAACATCCCAGTCCGGATTAAAATAACTATGTTGTTTATGTAGCTACAATTATGAACACACCTATGTTGCATACAGACCTCCAGATATGTATGTAACTTAACAACATTAGTAAAGTAATATAACTCACCGTTGACTTGTAGCAGTCTCCTGGGTGAAAGTCATGTGCTTGTTTGACCAGATCATCTGCCTTATGCTGACTTTGTTGCTATTCTTCACCTGACTTCCTCCTTTGCAGCTGGAAGAAATACGTCAGCAATATGAGGTCGCTTCCTAACAACAAACATAAGTATGGGTCATAATATGCTTGATTCCTACATGTCTCGCCAGAATGTTGCTGGAGTGTGTTTCTGTTTCTTTGACAGCTGCTTTTGCTGCATCGTTGATACCATGCAGCTAGCGTGGTTGAAATGTTCTTGTGCATTTGCATTTTTCGCACAAAAAAAGAGAGAGGAATTAAAATGCTTTCCTACTCTCACAAAACAACTTATACCATGTTGCAACGGGATCACAGCAGTCAACGTGACATTCCGACCCATATCACTCAGTAGTAACTCCTACATTGTTACTTCCACCAAGGAGGTTATGTTTTCACCCGTGTGCGTTTGTGTGTTTGATGGTTGGTTAGTTTGTCAATAGGATTACACAAAAAACACTGAACAGTTTTCCACAAGACTTGGGTGGAGGTCTGGAAGAGATCCCATTAACTTTTTGGTGGGGATCTGGATAGAGAAATCCAGACAGTTTAGATCATTTCTCAGGAAAGAACACATGGATTTTTATGAAAAAAAGAATAACTCTAAAAGTTTCCTAACTCCATCTTGCACAGTTGTGAAACTATCACGGTGTAAAAAAAACACCTGACAAAATATTCAGAATGGCTGCAACAAGTGTCTCCAGGACCACAATGCACCGTGATCACCGTTGCAAGGTGAAAACATTACCAGCCAAAGCTGTAGTGGCAGTTAACCAGCAGACTTAAGCCTACAATACAACCATAAACATATAGACACACAGTCACTGCTAAGAGGTTCCTCATCCCCTTCACAGGAGGACTCGGAGTGGAGACACACTGAGGCAGTGGGGGAGATGTGCAGTAAGGCTGGCAAACAAAGTGCTAGACAGACATAGAGGCCAACAGAGACAGCAGGCAGACTCACTGATCAATTATTCAGTTCAGCACTGGGGTTTCCTGGAATGGGCTATGTGATGGGTGTCGGTGTGGTGGAGGAAGATACCACAATGAACCCAGTATCCCGCTACCAACAACACCACAGCCAACCGTAGTTAGAACTAACTGAAATCACCCAAAGCACTGAACACAGACCTCTCACATGACTGATGAGATCGTAGAGTCCCGAGTGAACAACATTAATTACCACACACTAGCTTTGATCACTTGAGAGACTGCCTTGTTTTTATCAGAGTTTTTTTCCCTATTCCATTTGTTTGTGATTCATTTGACAAAAGACATACTTTCCAAATAAATTATCAATTTCTGGCTTGTTGAATATGCCTATGGAGGATTTTAAATTATTTAATTCACCATTTGTTTGTTTGTTTGTTTCAGAAATATCCAATTCATTGATTCATGCAATTTTAAAATGTTTCTGAAATTTATGGATAGCATGCAGAGCTGAAATCCAAAGCAAAGGATCGAAAAATAGGTTTCGAGTCCCTGCTCAGTGACTTGTGTTTAAACCTTTTAATGGCGGGGCCGTTTCTAAGTCTCCCATCTTTAGCCTAGATTTGGAACAAGAAATGCTGGATTCAGTGTGTGCGTGTGTGTGTTAACTCATGCAGGTTAAAAGGTCCAGGACGTAGCTAGGAACCAGACCAATGAAAGACTTGAAAGCAATTGATTATGTTTTTTTAAATTAGATGTAGAACTACAGGCGCTCCAACTGGAGGGATGCCTTCACTTTTCCTGCTTCTAGTGCGGATGTGAGTTTCTGCATTTGAATGAGCTGCAGTCTGCTATTGATTTGTGAGCAAGGCCAGTGAAAGTGCATTGCAGTAATCCAGTCTGCATGAGACAAAGGCATGCATAAGCTTCTCTGTGTTCGACAGAGCTGGGTACGCTCTGACCTTTGCACTATCTTCTGAACTGATAAAAGACAGTTTCAGACAAGAGGGTGAAGTGTGCTGAGAAGTTAAGGTGAGAGTGGGAAATCTCACTTAGTTGTCTTCCTCCTGATCTTAATCAAGACCTTATGGTTTTAGCAATCACAAAAATCAATTCTGGGCGAAATTGAATAAGAAAATGGTATTTTACACAGTGGTTTTCAGTGAGTTTGTAGCTGCAATCTGTGTGTATTCAGCTCCTGATTGGTAAGACAAAAGCTCGTTAAGCTTCTGGTCTGATCCTATGTTGGATCCTAGCGCTGCCCTCTTCATGCACAATGCAAGTGAAGGACAACTCATAGGTTCAGTTCAGCAGAGGGATTTCTATGAAATCACCAGGCTCAGAAAATAAATTGATGTGAGATTTGTTGTGATTTCTATATATTAGGAAGCATTGACCACATTCATTGGGGAAAAGTAATATGTAGAAATAACTGGAACACGGAAAGAAGGACCGAGATAGAATCAAATACAGCAGTTCAGAATGCAGCAGGCGGTAGTGGAGATGATGATGAAGGTAAATGCAGCAAAATGATCACATGTCTAAATGGATTGGCAGAATGGTACTTGGTAGAGTGCATACCTTCGCCAAGGCCCAACAGTCCCTTTTAATTCAATCAAGCTTAATCCAATATTAAACTCAAGTCCTGTATTACTTTAGATTTGACACCACCCATTTCTGCTGAACCATAATTTAAGATCAGCAGATCTGTAACCGCAGGACAAGAAAACACTGCGGACTGTGTCATAATCTCCACTGTGTTATGGAAGAATAATCAGTTATAAGAAGAGAAACAATGATTAAGTCGAGCTGGAATTTAAAAAAAAAAGTTATTTGTAATCATTTTAGATTAATTTTCTATCACTGACCATCATGTCAGTTTAAACTGACCAGTTCCATCCAATAGTATCATGTCATCCACCATCAATCAGTCTTCACCTTTAAGCAGTGAGCAAGCGGCACAGGGCTCAGATTTCAGAGTCTCTGTGTTTCTGTGAGCGGGCCTCCAGATAACTGTACAAAAACACTAATCTGTAACTTTATACACTGATTTGGTTGAAACTGGATCAAATTTTATGGTGACAATGTTTCTGGTTTTACCCGTGATGTCCTCCAGCTGCTCTGCCTGAACCCTCAGTGATTTACGGAGTTTCCTGATGAACAGATGCTTTGCTTGTTCCTAAGATTAGGGTTTGTTTACCCTTGTGTAAGAATCTTATAACACTCTGCCTTCGGATTAATTGGATTAATTATTTAAGAAAGTGAGAAAGAATTCAGCACTAAAGTTAATGGGGTCTAATCTGGTTTTGTGGAAATCTGTTCAGTAGTTTTTGTGTCATAATGATGACTGACCAACCAACAAATAGACACGAGTGATAACATAATCTCCTTAGCAGAGGCAATAAAGTTGAGCAGAAAATTCAAGTTTGATGAACACAAACTGCCAGCCTGCTGAACCTGGTAAATACAACACGTGTTTAAAACGGAACGCTTTCATATCTGCACCTGAGAAACAGACATCAGAGCAGCAATAAATCTGGTCCTAAGTCTCTACTGTTAGATGTGAAATGACTCTGGTTGATGACATTTAACCTCTCCCAAATGGTTGCTTTTACTCAGTTTGGTCTTTTTTTCTCCAACATTAAGTAGCTTAAGTAATATTGTCTGAGTAAACCAAAACATTATCCAAATTATATATATTCAGTTTACAATAGTGCACAACAGAGAAAAAGCAGCAAATAATAATGGTTCACAAACTTTGATCATTGAATGCTTTTATGCTTTATAAGTGAATATTTAAAAAACATGATTGTAACTAATTAAATATAATCCACAGATAAAAAAAATACATAATCAAGTTGTTTACACAATATTGTTACAGGAAGTGCTCATCTTCTTAAGAGGATTCTCAATTATATATTCTGTTCTCCTATTCTGCTCTCTTTGAGACTGTGTGTGTGTGTGTGTGTGTGTGTGTGTGTGTGTGTGTGTGTTTATACAAACATGTGGGATCCACTCAGACAGAGGGTGCTGGAATCTGGGTCAGTTTATTGTCTCTGGGTCAGGCAACAGCAGTGCGGAGACAGCTCCCTACGCAAGACACCGCTCAGTGGGCCACCCACTGCCTGTGGTTATACACACCGACACAGTGGGGGGTGGGAGTAAGGGGATGCGCCTGGGGATGCATGCTGGGTGACAAAGACTGGACATAAAACAGAAAACACACCATGTTCTGTGTGTATGGTACATTGAACACACACAGCAAACACAGTCACCCATGCAAAAACAGGATCCTGCACTATCCATCTTAAGAAAAATAAAAACATTTTACAATTTATCACTTATTTAGGGGGCTGGTTTGTTGCCTTTCAATGTTTTAAACATCGTTTTTTTTATTACTTGAAGATATAAATGACCATTTGTTATACAATTTGTTGAATTGTGTACTTACATTCACATCTTATATGATATATTATACATTTTGGACTGTCATGCAATGGCATCAAATGATCTGACTTTGGTTAGATTTAGAAAATGATTGTAGTTTCAGTTAAATAACTACATTTTGTCTCATAACACAAGGTGCATCATTTGAACTGAATCATGTATTTTGCATCACATCTCCTGAACCAAACATGATAACTCAGAACCATCAAATCAAATCAAATGTTATTTATATAACTCAAAATCGCAGTGAGGAAAAACTTGCCATGTTGATGAAAAAGAAAAAAAAAAAAAGAAAAAACTATTAACATGGTAAAAAAACGATGGGAGGAAAAAAAAAGCCACAGAGGAGGGATCCCTCTTCCAGGATGGACAGACATGCAATAGATGTTGTGTGTACAGAAAAGAGCAAAGAATCACAGTTTAAAAGTTACATTAACAGAATGTCTGATGCAAATTATATGTAAGATAGTGAAACAGAGAAGATTGAGACTGACACAACTCACTGAAGAAGCTATAAATTGATATCAAGGGCTAATTAAAGCCATAAACCATGCCATATACGACATCATAAACTGTTCAGGTGTTCACTGTACAGTTAATGCTGAATTCAGTTATGTTTTGAGAAGGAAACTTGAGACCATCTCTCAATGGGAAGACACCAGCCACGATGCCCATTAACACGTTGACCCATAAGAAGCAGTGGTACTCAGTAGTCATTACTAAGTAACTGACAAAGTACTCAAAACTGCTTCTGTGACTGGTTCCCACTACAATAGGTGTCACCAGGACCACATGCTGCCATGATGAGACACAAACACACAGTTTAACAACTTAACTAAAAGCAACTACAAAGAATTTTTGGTTGATTCTGGCCACTGTCGACAAATGCGCTTGGGCACCTCCTCCTTGTGTTGATAAGATCTTGATCTGGCCAGAACCAATTAAGATTGCACCCTCCTCCCTCAGTGTCTCAGTGATTTACCCTCCATGACATCTTTGGGGGCTCAACAGTCGAACCAGTACTCTGGTAATACAATTCAGTAATACAGAAAGATATCTCTGAGTTCTGCTTGTCAGTTGGTGGAGGACCGGACACACACACACACACACACACACACAGATGACTATTCATGTTGATTTTTTCTGATGTTCTGTGAATTTGGTCACTGTTTTGATTATAATTATAATTTTCAGTGTCTATTCTTTGTATTTTCACAGCAGTTATGCATGTTCACAACTAGTTGGAAACATCGTTTACAGCATTGAAAGGTGTTAAATAAGATTTGGTGATGATTATGTTTGAATTATTTTTTTTGTGGTATTGTAAGAGCAGTTAAACCACACCGGTCTTTGACCGGGAACACCAAAGTAAGGGGGGAGAAACGAACATAATACAAGGGTTAAGGGGTGAAACGATAAGAACGCTTTGGTACCTGTTTATGATGCCGAGGTGTTTCCAACATGTGTGGGAGTGTTCCAACCACCTGCCACCAAAGATCGGCGTGAACTGCTACACAGTATTTTTAAGTAGTTCCTACATCTTCCATGTGTATGTAACGAGGGGGTGAAAAGGCAACTAAAAGGGTTAAATTGGTTAAAAAGATGTTTTAGTATAAAAAGCAGACAACGACAAAAACACGGGGGGGGGGATGCACGGACAACAGTGCAGCCGGCACTCGTCCTCGTCCCTCCCTTGCGCCTCTCTGGGGTGTTTCTTCCTCAAGTATGTGCCTCCCTCGCTTATGTGCCGCGATGCCACTCTTACTTTCCAGACCAGACCCTCTCTCCTGCTGCTGATTGGGTTGGCAGCTGTCTGTTAGGGAAAAAGGGGGCAGAACCTCCCAGGTGCAGCTGCTCAACAATAAAATGGTGTGTTCACAGGCAGTAGTAAATAAAAACACACACATGCACTAAAAATTCAACACAGTAAATACAACTATTAAAAGCACAACACAAAAGCATGCAATCATAAAACCCAATGAAATATGAAAAACAAGTAAAAAAAAAGTTACAACCCAGATAAAACAGTATTACTGCCCTGTGTATTTCACCCATTCATATTTGTTACATGTAAGCTCACAGCGAACAGATTGAGTTCCTCGGTAATAACAATTTTGTTTAAAAAGCTGAGCTAAACAACATTCCCGATCACTTACTTGTCTAGAAGGAAGAGGGCCAATTTGGGATTGGTTTTGAATCCTTTAAAATCCTGCAACTGTTTCGCAAAGCAACTGGAGATCATCTTGTGATGGGAACACACCAGAACATGAAACATGGTTCACCTCTTTCACTGAACTAACCTCTCTGATGTTACATGTCCCATGTGTGTACATACCCCACATTAACAGATAAATTAAAAACAAATCACAAACATGACACAAACCTGTTGTCCAGAGGGAAAGTTTTGTGTATGACTCATCCAACAACCCCAGTAATTCCCTACTTTTCTGACATCTTCTCTTTACATTTCAGCATTAATGCTAACAGGTAAAGCGCACACTGGATGCATGAGAAGCTCCTCACATGTCAAGCAAGGCTGCTGTATCGCTTCATCTGAAAATTCGAAGTCTTGTTGCAGTAATATGTCATATGTCTGTATGTTTCACTACAGTTTTAATGTCTGCATGTGTAGAATGTGTCACAGACATGGAAAGAACACACACAACAGCTGAGGGACAGTTGTTGGCTTGGTTTATAATGGGATTTCGATCAAATAAATATAGAATGCATGTGTTCACATTTAAATTCAGAACTCTCATCTCAGCCATTAGACATTATGCAACCTGATCTTAACATTAAGGGCACGAAAATGTGCTACAACTCTCTCCTTTGGCAGAATTGTCTGGGAGGCATGAGAGACTGGGCTGGAATAGTCCTTCAATGGGATGACACAGCTGCATTCATAGCTTGTATGTTTTCAGAATTACAGGAATACATTGAGATGCAAAGCACAAGGGGACCATAAGAATAGGCTGGAAACGGTATTATGAGCAGTGTACAGAAGTGCATAATTAAATCAGACTTGTTTTTATTCTGCTGATCTAAATTAAACAATAAAAAAGGAAAGCAATGGTAGCTTGTTTTTTATTAAAGGTTCAATGAGTCATTTCCACATCAATTAAACATCAATGAATTCCTTATGAGGAGCAGAATTATGTGAGAAGCATAATTGGTGTAAACAAATGAAACAACAGCAGAAAGGTTGGCGGCCTCTGCTTGTGTGGAGGCTGAGGGTAGATTTACTCACTGTATCAGTTCTCTAAAAGGAAAGACTGTAACAATAATGAGCTAAGAGGAGGGAGTAATAGGGCTTAAGGGAAATGTAGTCCTCATTTTGGGATGAGCAGTAACAATTAAACTGTAGCAGATGTGTAACTATTTTTTTTATAGTTGATGGTAATTAAACCAAGACTAATGTTATTTGCATGTGATTGATGAGGTTAAAGATACAAACTGAATGAGATGTCCTGGAAATCATTGATCATTTTTAGTACGTCAGTGTGTCCAGTCACTGATGTCCTTGAAATGAAAAAAAAGTACTAATGTACTCATGTACTGATCATCCTGAAAAATTATGAAGGCACTATTGCAAATCCAAATAAGAACATGCTCTTCTACAAATAATATAAAATGTACCCATTTTAATTTGATAATACATCAGATGCTCACTACAAACTAGAAACTCCTGACATGCAGTCTGTAGGAAGACAATAAAGACTCACGATGGAGTCAATAGACACTAACTATAATTGACTCTTGTGAAAAGCATTCTCCATCTCTATCCGCATGTTCATCAGCAGAGATGTTCTCAACAGACATCACATTTTATATTTTTATCTTATTATGGGAGTTAAACCTCCTTCATCAAACGGGGGGAGATTGTCCCATCTAATTAGGTGATTCAAATGATATCATTTGTTAGATAATTTTCAGCCTGGATCTAATTTTGAACTTTATTGCAAAGGAGTCAAATGGGTGTAATAAATATCAGAATAAAATAATTTCATGTCCCCTTGCCTATTACTTATGTCTCCATAAAAGTAGGGGAGTGTATTAAGCTGGCAATTAGGATTTCATTAAAATCTATAAATGGAGGTTCATTTATAGTGGATGAATTATCATAGACATCTTTACACACTGTCTCCAGGGCAGGGATGATTGCACACACACACACACACACACACACACACACACACACACACACACACACACACACACACACACACACACACACACACACACACACACGTCTTCCTCTCAAAGCTGATCAGTTTACTTCATCATATTGAACCAAATCTATCTCGGCGCCATATACTTCTCGGAAGCTCAGCTGCACCTTACTAGATCATATGTGTTTGCAGTAAGATACAGAAATACCCCTCCGTGCTCCGCACACACACAACAAGGAGAAAATCTGTTGCTGTCAGCAAGCCCAAGCACAAAAGCCTGTATTAACATTTCACCATTTTCCCTTGTCTTCATTGACAACCATATACCAGAAACTGTTTGAATGGCAGTTGCAAACAAGTGCGTGTCTGGATCCAGGGCTGCATACACAGGCCTGGATGACCGCAAGACAAACAGCTCCCCTAACCGCACCTTGCTTCTCCTGCTTGAAATCTCTGTGAGCCTAATTACAATTCACCCAGAGCTGCAGGAACTGGCAAATGCCCTGATTGTGGATTGCTCCTCAGCGTCAGCTTTACCGTTTGTAATTTGATTGGGAATGTTTAGAAATATAGAAAGTTTTCTGATATCACAATGAAAAAATGCTGTGACACCATTGTGGGACTGTGACAATATCTGCTATCACTATCACATGGTTATTTTGCTCGTAAAGTTCATGGATCTAACGAGGGAAATCATTATGAATGCATTCTGCTATCCCTCCTTGTAATTGTATTGTTCTGTTTGAACAGCAGTCAAACTGCCTAAGAAGACATAATTGTTCTCAAAAGACCCACCCCACTCCGCCTCTGAGTGGATGGCTTCATTGGTTGCGTTTGCTATATCTCACCCAAACCGTTAACTCACAAAAGCTCCAGTAATGTTTGCTTTCAACAGTGATTGGGCTTTAATAATAATCCGACCTCTTTACACCACCCTCTTTATTCATTCTCCAGAGCCGCACCACCTGCCTCGTCTGCTTCACCTAACGAGCCCAAAGACATTGCAGCTGTGACAGCCAGCAGTGTGTTTACTGGTGGGCAAACTAGAGCTCAAAATTTGCCGCATCAGCTTTGCTGCCGGCTGTTTGGTTTTTTTTCGTAAAAAACAATGATGAGAAAAACACAAAGTCAAACCCTTAACACCAAACACTACTGAACACAGAATAAGGAAACAAATAATGTCTGATTTAGGTGAGAATAAAGGGCATGGTGGTAATTCATCACTGGGGAGGCTGGACCTAAAAAGTCAAAGGTGTGGCAGGGCAGTTCTGACACATGAATACAACAGTTCTTGCACCTTAAAAGGACCATTTTGATCACATCTATCAGTAGTGATACTACCTCAAGTTAATTGCTTTGGTTTATGAAGAAAACATTTGTGCAAGTTAAAAAACACAGCCAGACAATCAGGTCGGTCAAACTTATCAGAGAAATAAAATTTGATGACATTCCAATTATTCTCCATTTTTCCGAAACAGTGGTTTATGCAGATGCGTTGGCCATTTTTTTAACTATAATTTCTTTTGGCTTCATTGCTGAAACATGACATTGAAACACAATAATCAGCATTGGAGCTGAAAGTGCAAGTTTTAGATTGAGAATGACAGACTGTCAGACGATCACTGCCCATGGCATCTTTCAACCATCCAACATGACCAGCTGGACCACCCAGGGGGAGAGGGGAGGGATCCAGGATGGGAGTCATGCTAATCCAGCTTGGATTTGAAGCTGTTCCTGGCTGATGTCTAATTGCAGGAACGTTAAATAGACCTGCCTCCTCCGCAACATTCCGATGAAGGTGTTGCACTCAGGCTGACCGTATTCCGAGCCAACAGGGCACAGGACCACAGCAGGATGAGGAAAGGCGGGCTTTTTTCGTTTTTTATAATGGTTAATTTTCTAGACATCAATGTGACACCTCTAAAGCAGATGTATTCTGATAGCCCAGGTTGTCCTGGAAATAAATATGTACATAACTTGAGTGTGCATTACAGGGTTGATGTTATACAAGCATTATTACAGGAAAAAGACCAGGAGAACCAACAACAGGAGAAAAAAAATAATAGCTTCGGGCTCAGAGGGTTTAGTCTACAGTGACGCTGGCTGCATTGAGAGGCTGTAAGGAACGGTGACTCTTGCAAAAAATTGGGCTGTCTATGCAGTATAATACAAATATTTTAATCAGAGAAATTAGAGAAGAAAGGTTGTGGTATTCCCTTTTGCTTGGAAAACCTACAACAACTAGAATGCACTGCACTTGACCAATAAACATGCCTGCTGATGGGTGACATACTCCCACTTGTGTGGTGTTAGGTTTTGTCTCTGAGTCCATTTTGAAACAGAAAACAGTAAAGATGGCATGAGGCAACGCCATCTTACAGTCCGCAGTACAGTAGGGATGAAAAAACACCGAAAATTCATTGTTTGATATCATCAAAAATAGTTCCGAGAGGGGCACAGGAGGACAGTCGACAACATGCACCGATGTCATCCCTCCTGTTGTCCAGCAGGTGACTAGGGCCACATAAATCAGGTTTGCAGAGTTATTTATTGTCGACTAGATTTCGACATGGTAGTAGCTAGCAGAGTGGTGCTTTTGTTGATTTAAGTAACCACAAAGTAATTAACACATGACAAAGCTAGGCTGTTTAACACACACGTGTGGGTGTATATGTATTTGCAAATGTGCCTCTTGTGGGTGTTCACACTCCTGTTCACTTATGTTAAATAACAACCTCGGAGCCGAAACTATGTTCAGTCGTGTGTATTTTTCATCGCTACGTTTTAAATGCGTTTGCTGGTGTTAATTGGCAATGCAGTGAGGATTGTACTGAACTGAGGTTTGCGTGTTGATGGGTGACACAGAGACTGACAAGCCAAGCCATTCTCGCTTAATCAGATGTGGTGTCATCCATCTCATCACAGACACACACGCACACTCACTTCCCACACTGACCTTTCATCACATATAACACAAACTGCACATTAGCTACTGCAAGCTGCAAGTCAAATGGAAGCCCTTATAAGAGAAGGCAAGGCTGTGAAGAGGGATCGTGTCAGGCTGTTATGGTGTATGGTGTGGAAGACCAGGCCACGATGCAAAAAAATACATATCTGTCTGACAAGTGTGTGATTAACTTTAAAAAAATCATGCTTGTAGTTTTGCTTTTGACAGTTTATTGAGTAGATGTACCGTTGCCTTACTGAAATTTTGCTTAGACCAAACATTTGCAATGAGGCGAGTCTAAACTTGCAACTACTTGTAACGTGCAATGTTCAGTAAACCTGCCAGTTCTTGACCAGACCAGACGGTGTATCATCGGTGTATTGCAACGAGTCTCGGTACTTTCCAGTTAAGGGCCGGCTGTTAAGCCTTTTTAATGGGGGGTATAACTTGTATCGCCTTGAAATATGAATGAGCCACGCAGTAGCGAGTAACTTGCTATAGTCACATTTGAGGTACGATGAAATGGTGAAAAAAAGGCTTGTGTTGTATTGCGAAGTGAGTGTTTCGGAGAGAAAGAGAAATAGAAGGTGTGGTGGAGAGATATGTATGAGTGAGAGAGACAGAGCTGTGCAGAGTGGTTGTGAATGCAAGTGAAGCAGAGGAAAAGCAGGGAAATTGTCAATTAAGCAGTAGGTGCTGATTACATTGATTATATGTGTTATACTCTAAAAAGTGAGCTGCAATGGGTCATTTCACACTGCTGCAACTTCACCCTACAACATTCTGAAATGGTTTTGTTGTGTCACAAATATTAAGTTTTGAAAAGGGCTTAAAAGTACTTGAGCAGTACATTTAGTCAGAGAACAAGGTCTGTATGCATTTTTGAAAATAGGATAGTGCCTGGCTAGCTGTTTTAATTCCTGTTTTCTTCTGCTTGTGTAAATTCTAAATTTTGTAAAGAATTAGTTTCTGTTAATAAATCAATTACCAAGAACATTTTTGGGAGCTGGGATGTCACCAGAGGACCAATGCCAATTTTATTTTCTTTGGCTTGGAATTTTCTACCAACAAAACTTGGGTCCTGGCATTCATGTGTATACAACTTGACACACACCATCCATCCAAACAACGTTGTGGACTAATTACACCCCATCATGGTAACAGCACTCCCTGATTGCCAGAGTGCCATCCAGGAGGACAATGTGCCCTGACACACCACACAACTGCTCTGGAATGGCCCGAAGAACACAACATACAGCCAAAGGCTTCCAGATCCAAATTCAATCGAGCATGTTCTAGAAGTCGGATCTATGGAGGCCCCAAGCCCAGAGATATAGGACCCAAAGGATCCACAACAAAAATCATGGTGTCAGACACCACAGGACACGCCTTGACAGGTCAGTCCTGTTTTGCCTGCAGAAAGGGTACAGGTGATTTTAATGTTTTGGCTGATCATTACTATCAACCTAACAACAGAGAAGATTTCTAGTCCCTGTCTAGGACCTTTAGCAGAAGCTAGTGCTTTCTAGATGACATGGGAGTTCAAAAACTGAATACATTTCTCACATATGAGCACAGTCTTGTATAAATAAGATATCTAAATTTAATGAATATAGTAAGATTTATATTTATAATATGAATCAGTTTTTACCATGGACAGACTCAGCTACCATATCCACTAATTTATAATTGTATAATTAACATGTTTTTTATCTAGCGAAATATTCTGCTCTGATCTATACTTGTTGGTGTTGATCTTATAATTTTTTATTTTTTTTTAAATGACTGCAGTATTTATAAAATTGTTGCTGCACACATGTGAGGCACACACCTGTATAAACAGGTGCCTTAACAGAAATCTAACAGCACCATAACTTATATCTATTACAGTTGAGTTCGATTGAAGTTGAGCTTGAGCTTCCGCAAATGCAATGGTTAAGTTCAAGCTCTGAAACTATTTTCTTAAATTTCATATAGTTCTAAATGTTACTTTCACAGTTGCAAGAAATAGTCTAACATGAGGCTACAGTCTCCATAGGCCCACTGTGGATTATTTATAAGCAAAGATGTTTATTAACATCCCATATTCTGATTCCGTTTACAAATTGCACCCTGTGTATAACAGCTTTGGATGGATTTGGCACATAAATGAAGTAATATTTTAAGTAATGAGCAAGGTCCATTGTCATGCTGATTTAAACATGTTCTAAATATCTTGTTGACCAGTCATTCAATTTCTTGGATGGATCTACTTGTTGTGTAATGTCAATTTAATATGTTAAACCAGGGGTCCCCAAACTACGGCCCGCAGGCCACATCCGGCCCGCCTAAAAAACTGGAGTGGCCTGCTTAACAATCCCAAACAATCTCTCTAAACGTGCCTATTTTTTAAAAATTGCATTTCCCATAGAGCTTGGCAACGTGCCGCAGTGTCGGGCGCCATCCTCGCTGCAAGATGCCAGAGCAAGAGCAAGAGAGAGAGAGAGCTCTCGATAATCATATCTAACTATGTAATGGGGAAAGAATGAATGTATGTCTTTATTACACTGCAGGGATCTAAATTAGCACCCGTGTGCTGGCGCCTGGTGCGTGAATTGAATCAGTTTACCAGCAACTGTGACGGATTCATTCCAGTCAGATCTGATCCAATTAATCTTAATGATCTATGTCTTAGTTAATGCATAACAGTGCGCTTTACACGACCCAAGAGTTAGATCCGGTCAAATTATACGTTTCTGATTCGACCAAAGTGTCAGCTGGACTTCAGAAGGGCGGAAATCCACAACTACTTGAACGGCCGTAAGCGGTCATTTGGACCGCTCGATTTTAAACTCTATAATCTCTCATGTAAATACCCGATTGAGTGATGAATGCATTCATTATGTCATGATATATTTTTCTTTAACGAAATTACACCAAAATGTACATTTTAACAAGTTCAATTAAACATTTATTAATAACATAGTAAACCGTTATTTTTGCACATTTACACAAGAATTTAATAGAGAAAAGTTAGAACAATTAGAAGTAACTTATTTGATAATGAATGACTTTATAATAATATATAATTAAAAATATATAATAATCGAAAAAGCTGGAAACGAGCTGATCTCAAACAAAAAAAGAGCCGTTGTGATCACCGCTCACAGTCTCTACAGATAACCTCCGCTCTCCTCACAGTTACACACGGGCTTGTGGCATTTCAAGTGTCCGAGGTTTGGTTCCGTTTGCATCTCTTTCGGACCGGCACCGCCTCCGTCTCCGTGTCTGCTGCTGCTGCTGCTGCTGCTGCTGCTGCTGCTGCGGTTGCTTCCGCTGCTGCCCACCTTGTGACTGCCGCGGCCGCTTTCCCCTCCATGTATTCTGCCCTCAGCTCCTCTGCCAGCTGCTGTAGGACTTTCCTCCGGGCTCTCCTGCTGCTGGTGCTCCTTGAATAAGATGCGGGCATTGATCCCAGCCAGGTCGAGGATGTTATAGAAGACGGCCACTAGCCATTTTTCTGCCTTTGACGGAGTACTCCCTCGCATCTGGTCCGGGACATCCACGCTGTACTTGGTGTTGTTGTAGTACATCACAGACTCTGGTATTGCCTTCGCCCTACTGAAGGTGTCCACACCTGTGTGCAGGTGCTCAGGATGCAGACATTCTTCCTTGGCTGGTACAAAGTCAGAGTCGCATCATTTCAGCACCTTCATGTTGTGAACGGTTCCACTCGCTGTTTCATGGAGGGAGGAACTCCCATTTTTGTTTGCCCATTGTGCCAAACAAGCTATTTATAATTGTTAACTTACAAGTAAATTCACAAAGAGGCACAGCTGGAGACCACTAACACAGTTAGAGATAAGAGAGACAATGAAAGCAGCAAACCACGCGAAAAATGGAACAATGAAACCCCGCAAAGTGATGTGCGGTCAGTTTGACCGCTTATGGCCGAAACAGGTCAATATATCATGTTTTGTGTAATTTATATAAAAACTATTCCAAGTTAAAATACAGACACTTTTAGTAAAAGTCATGTAACAGCAGTATTGCATTTTTTCATTCAATGTTATAAGTGTTGTATTTTCTCTGTAAGTGTTGATGTTTTCCTCAATTCCTAATATATACAATTAATGAAAATAAATTAAATGTTAAATAAACTTTATTTAACATGGTAGATCCCTTTGTATTGTTCTTCATATGCAGTTATGGTGCAACATTTTGAATTGGGACATTGAGATTAATGGGTAATGGTGGTAAGGACTTGGTGTTTAATAGCTGAACAGTGGTAGTTGGCCCATATCATTTCTAGGGGTGTCACGATTAAGTCACAGTCTCGAACTTCGAATAAAAAAATGGGATCGTCGATGCTGTCACGCCGCCATGTCACGTCCGGTCGGCTTGCCGAGCGGAAAAAAACACACCCGTGTTGAAGTGCTGCGATTCAACCTCCTCTAACTTAGCTGCTAGCTAAGCCAGTAGCTATTAGCTAAAGCAAGCCAAACGATAGCATGTTGTTACACCATTCCTGTTCAGCTCCCGGACCGTGGTCGGGAAGCACTGGGGAGACGATTTCCTCCAGAGCTGAAGTTTGTGTTTACCTTCGGAGTGAACCCCTTTCATGTGTTAAGCTGGTCGGGAAATACCAGGGAGCTTTGCTGTGTCTTGTGGAGCCGTCGCCTTTATTCACAGCCAAACTGCAGACTATATTGTACACTTTATTGCTGAGGCTACTCCTGCTACTCCTTTCACTTCTCCTTCCTCTCCCATTCATTCACTGACTGCACGTACACACGCTCCCTCACTCTCGCTCGCCCACTCACACCTTACACACACACACCTGATGCACCGCCCTATTCCTGAAAGGGGCTACGCCACTCTGACAACAATGGCAGCTGCAGATGCAGGAGACCCATCCACAGGACTTGAACCCCCTCCTTTTTCACTGAAGTCGACGGTGTGGAAGTATTTTGGATTTCCAGTGAGTTATGTTGACAACATTTGCGTTGTCAACAAAAAAGCCACAGCTTGCAAGCTCTGCAGAAACTAGGTGTCAAGTTATTTTATTTAAGTTTCCAATTGACTAAAGATATGTTATTGTTACATTATGTTGTTAATAAACGTTTTAAACTTGACAATGTAGTGTGGTACATTGCGAACAAAGGTCAGAAATTATATATCATAAAAGTCTAGTGTAAAAATGGCATAGCAACCTGTGCTTTAAAAAAATAAATGTAAAAATCGAGAATCGAATCGTGACCTTGGAATCGAAAATGTAATCGAATCGAGGATTTGGAGAATCGTGACACCCCTAATCATTTCCCGTTATAGACTGACACCGGCCCCTCACCACAGAAAGGAAAGTTGATGTGGCCCCCACCAAAAAAAGTTTGGGGACCCCTGTGTTAAACTGTCACCTTCACCTTAAATGGCTCTCAAATTTGATTTGAGGTAAAGTGAAAAGATTTGAAATAAAGTCTGGAATATAGAATTCTGAAGCCTGCCAATATGAAGCATGCATATGCTGATTGATGCCCGCTGGAATCTGAGCTTCCTTCCAGAGCCGAAGCCGATGCCATCTGTCCAATCCAGAGAACAGCCCATGTCAAACAACGCCAAGAACACTGCAGAACTCCGCTGAGAAGATCAAACCGCTCTCTGTACGGTCTGTCTGTACTCCCTGTCTACGATGATCGCAGGGTGAGGAGTGAAGGGATGAGGAAGAGCAGGAAAGGAAAAAGAGGAAGTAAAACCAGCAGGATGTAGAACGATAGACAGATAAAAGCCAGAGTTTGTACTTTTCTGATAAGGTGGCAGGGAGTGCATGGACTCTGTATCACCAGAGTCACATTTCTGTTTAGTTATTTTGTACTCAGCCTTTTACCCGAATCTTTAAGAAACACACATGCCCACACACACTCATATGAACACATGCGTGCACACACAGGGACAACCCTGAGGCATTCAAGCACCCACTCGAAAACAAAAGACGACAGAAAAGCACTCAAACAAAACATTGCTTCAAATCTCAGAAGAGAGAATGAAATGCAACATTTATGACCTGGACTCACATTGTTTGCATCCCATTTGTGCATCTGTGTGTGTTTCTCTCTCTTTATATGTGTGTGTGTGTGTGTGTGTGTGTGTGTGTGTGTGTGTGTGTGTGTGTGTGTGTGTGTGTGTGTGTGCGTGTGCGTGCTGAAAGGACAAGCAGGCAGAGAGAAGATGAAAGAGAGGGAAAAAAAAGCTGCAGGATAGAGAAGCAAGCAGCCCAGCACAGCACACAGCTTTACCTTCTTATAAACTTAAGAGTGTTAGTCAGGCAGCCAAAAAACAATTAAGGCTTGCATTTAGTGCACAGACAAATCGTGTAAGTGTCACAAATCCGTTTGTCCTGCTGGTTCAGCTATGTTGGAAACACTGTCAGGTAATTTGTAGCAACTTATGAAAGAAAAAGTGATCACTTACATCTGTTTATAGAGGTTCTTTGCATATAGAGCAACCATGAACTGTTTATTGTGGTCAGTACTCTGTTTATATTCAAGCAAGGTAGCTCAAACTAATACCAGTTATTGTGACAAGAAAGCTTAACTTAATGTCCCCTTACAATCATTCATGTTAATTTATTCTCCTTGGAAGCAGTAGTTTGACCTCTTATCAGCCTTAAAATGCATCAGTTGTCATTGAAATGTCTCAGTTGTAGACAGTAGTTAAATGGATTGTATGGTGTTGTTTTTTTTATCTTGTTAATTCATTTTCTTATTCGTCTTAAATTGGAGACCTCCTTTTTTTGTTGGGCCACAGACTAAAGAAAATAACATCTTGAGTTACCTAAAACTAGCCATTATGCATCCAAGATGTCAAAGATGCTAGCAAAGCAATACATAAAATAATCACAAATAACCAAATAAGGTAAAATAGACTGGACCAGCATGTTTAACTATACATCTTAAACATTCAGGTTACGATTGAAAATTAAATAAACAAGTTTGTAACTGAGGTACTGCCATGACAATAGAGCAAACCCTTTTTATTGACCAAAACTGATTTTGTTCAAGTTTCATAAGCTGTTAGTGGACGTTAATGTCCAGTTAAATGTAAGCTATTGGGACCTAATTGACCTTTATTTATAGGTGAGGTAATGGATAATAGTGGCTGGAGTGAGTTTTCTCTGTAGTGTGGCTTGGCTTAGCTTTAGCGATAGGGTGAGAAGCTCAGACCTCTGGAGAGAGCTAGAAGTAGAGCAGCTACAGAGCAGTGTTGCAAGTAGCCAGCAGAGTTTGTTCAGGCATCTGATTAGGATGCCTCCAGGGAGCTTCCCTGTGGTGGTTTCTGGGCAGGACCAACTGGGAAGAGACCCTGAGGCAAACCTAGAACTCACTGCAAGCTTTGCATATCTCATCTGGCCCGTCAACGCTTTACGATCCCCTGGGAGGAGCTGGAAAGCGTTGCTGGGGAGAGGATGCCTGGAATACACTGCTTAGCCTGTTGCCACCGCGACCCTGGATAAATGGATGAATGGATGGATGACATGCATGACATTACTTATCACCCACCTACCACGCAGAACTGAGTTCCCTCCCAAGACAACTTAACAACCATTCACACCTGAACGACTCACTGTTGTGAAGGCTGCAACTGTTGCCAACTCTGTATGCCCGGCCTTCTGGGAGTCCTTGGATGGTGTCCTGGGGTCCATCTGGGGAGTCCATAGTTCTTGTTTGGGACTTCAGTGCTCATTTGGGCTATGATATAGGCGATGATTGGGAAGAGCGACCTACCTGATCTAAATCAGCTGGACTTCTGTGCTAGTGACTGATTGGCCATAACAAATACTTTGTTTAAGCATACGGTGGCTAATACCAGTCCACCTTAGACCAAAGGTTTATGATGGACTTTGTGGTTGTATAATCAGATCTGCAGGCTTATTAATTGGACGCTCGGGTGAAGAGAGGAGCCGTAGTAGGAGATTGCTGGACAGACCTGGTAAACCCAAAGGAGTTGTAAGTGTGAAATCGGTTGTTTGGTGGAGGATTCAGTCCTTCAGTCAGGTCTTCAGCTCACTAGAGTCTCTGGAAAAGACTTGTCCATATCCCAAGGAGAGGTCACTGAGGTGGTTAAAAAGCTCCTTGACATCAAAGCGCCTGGGGTAGATGAGATTCGTTCTGAGATGTTGGAGGCTCTGGATATTGTTGGGCTTTCTTGGTTGACAAGCCTCTTCAGTGCCGCGTGTAGGTAGGGAACAGTAGAAGAAGTAGACTAAGGAGTTTCCTCTGTAGGGTTGGTGGGTTCAGCCTTAGAGATAAGGGTGTTCAGGCATCCACAGGGAGCTTGGAGTAGAACTGCTTCTTCTTCGTGTTGAAAGGAGCCAGTTGAGGTGGTACAGGAACCTCCCATTTGAAGGTTTCTGACAGCAAACGGGGAGGAGACCTATGGGGAGAATACCCTGCTAAGCCTGCTGCCATCACAACCTGAACCCAAATGAGCTGAAGATAGTTGATGGATGAATCTAGATAAGTGAGATCTTGGGACTAATGTTTCTTGTTCCCTGAAAGTTGGGCTAATTCTTATTAATCATTTATAATGTCCAAGTGGTCATTAGTCATCGCTCCAATTTGGTACCAGATGTCAAGTCCCATATTTTTGTCCATCTCTTATTCCTTCGACTCATAACTCTCTTTCTACGACTCATAACATCCACTCTCCTTATTCTGCTCCCAGTTTTACAGCTTGCCATTTGCTTGCTCCAGAAAATAAATGTTCTAGTTTGATAGTGTCATTCATTAGTCATCTCTCTGCTTTGTACCCAGACATGCTGGTTCAGAAGTGTTTGGTAAGGGATGCCAGCTTCCACAGTTTAAGGAGTGAAGCTGCTGCTTGAAGGATAGGCCTTTGTTCATATATGAGATATACTAATCTGTGTAATACTCTAAGTGCAAAATTAGATGCCAAGTAGAGTGATTTTTTTTTTCCTTTTTTCAGCTCCTTTAAAACTGCTGTTGGAGAGCATCTGTGTATGTCTGTATCAATGTGACTGTGTATTTAAATACTGAATCGAATTGTGATGTTTGCATGTCTTTGGCTACAATCAAATCAGAACTCCTAACACTCATTGCATGTATGATTTTTCCTTAGTGCTAAATATGTTTTCAGTGAAACCGAAGCATCATTACCAGTTCATAATGTTATCAGAAGTGTGCAGTGTGTAATGATAGTGCGAGGTGGAGACTGGGGTCGCATTGCCTGAGGACTACGAAATGTTCTCCGTTAACTTGTTTTTGGTCATAACTAAACCTCATTTTATTTTTTGCTTATTTAATTTTTGAATAAAAACATTTTTGTTGTCACTACCCCTGTAAGGCTGATGTTGATGGTCCAAGCAAGGGCAAACAAATTATGGAGATAGGAATAAGGGACATGCTGACATGAATTGTATTGATATAAATCCCAATAACCGCTACTATAACATTTTCAACAAAATTGTTGTTTGTATTTGTTTTGGTTGATAAAAAAATAACAAGAAATTTGTGGTTATCAAAAACAAGAGATTTAATGAATAGTATCAATATTAAATAATGTTATAATTTGATTTCAACATTTTGATTTTAAAGATATATAAAAATGTTGCATATTATAAGGAGTTTGCATAGCTTTGACATCATATGGTTATATAGTTTGCAAACATCCTTAGACATATGACATAATCAATCTTTTTTTTCAAAAATATTTTTTTAGTTATCAAATAAGGTTAGAAGAGCTTCAGACAGAGAATCTTATATAATGTACTTCACAGTTCCAAATCACACTTCCCAAACATTTCTTGAGTGGAAAAGGCTGGACCTTGGGCTATTCATTGTATGCTCCACATATTAAACTGGAAACTTTTTGATATGTTTTCCCCTGTACTTTTAGCTTTTCAGAGGAAAATGTATCATATTATTTTCACCCAGTTTGTGATATTCATTAATATCCTGCCTTGCATTTCCTAGATGCTTTCTTTTCACAGACTCAGAGAAAGCACATACTTTTCCATGTTTTCCTCTCTCCTCATTGCCCTCAGTGTAGCAGAACATATTGCGACTGTGATTGAGGAGGCCTTTTTCACTCAAGGTTCTATCCAACAATTTCAGTGTCATGGCTGTGGCACGCAGAGCTGGGCCACTTATCACCTCTGCAGTGTAAAGCAACATTTCATGTGTTGGAACATTTCTGCTTCTCACCAGGGGCTCAAAAGAAACCAGGAGCATGTTGGGAGTACTCAGGACTAAATGTTTCTGATCAGTGCTGATGTGGTGAACAAAAAGAAGAACACAACTATGATCTTAAGACAAAGAAAAATCAATAAGAAAATATTCAAACAAATACATTCATTTATGCTATAAGGTGCACAGGGGACATTTAGTCTACCCATTGTCCATGTGTTGTCTCACTGCATCAGACAAATAAATCTAAATAAATCTTTCTAACGCATCGTTACTACCAGCTCTATAAGAGGCACACACTGAGGCTTTAATAAACGTATTTGTTTGTAGCCAACAGGAATATTAATGTGCTATAGACAACTCTCACTTGTGCTGAAAGCTATATGAGCTGGACCAGGAATATTTGTTTTGTCTATATTTATTTTTAATGTAATTAATTTAGGCGCACATGTGGATCTTATGTTTAATATATTAATATTAAACACACCGTATTGATGTTTGCCACTACCAAAAGACATACGCAGCATGAGATCACACGAGTCATTCTCCTCATTATTGTATATAATCTGTATCGTAAGCAGCTGACTTTCAGTTTCTTTATGATGTCTCACCTCTCATCCAAGATTAGTTTGGAGAGGTTGTTTAGTCTCCCCGATGTACAAATCTGTGCAGTCCTGGCTGCACTGAACTGCAAAAACTACATTACTCTGTTTATGCCGGGGTGTTTTGTCCTTAGGATGGGCAAGTTTGAAGTGAACCGGGATATGATGTTTATTAAAGATCCTCCTGAGTTTCTCAGATGTTCCTGCAACATAGGAATGAAGATGTCTCCTCCTCTGTCTGTTCTGGATCTTTTAGAGGTTTATAGGTTTTAAGTGCTCCCCTGATGTGTCTCTGTTCCTTCTCCTTCCCCTCGTTCTTTGTGGGCACGTTCTCACTGTGTATTCACACACAGTCCAAGAAGGGCAGGCTGCCTCCTCTGAAATCTTTCCGTGTGAACTTGATGTTACCGTCCACAGCATTTATATCTTCTTTGAAGGCTTTCACTCCCTTTGTTCTGATTTTGACCCAGGTGTCGTCACATACCGGAACCAGTGGCTAGGAGCAGTTCCTGTGAAGGTTATCAAGGCTCTGCTTCTTCCATGTAGAGGTTGGCCACTATTGGGGACACCGGTGAGCCCATGGCACAACCGTGCTTCTGTCTGTAAAAACCTTCACTGTACTGGAAGTAGGTGGTCATCAGGCAGAGATTGGTGTTGTCTGGAGTTAAGTTGGTTCTGCTGGACAGAATGCTGTCCTGTAGCAGGCGTTACTTCACCATTTTAACATCTTCTTGCGTGGGAATGCATGTAAATAGTGATGTGACATCATAAGAAACCACTGTTTCGTCTGGGTCCAGAGTTATTTCTCTCAGTTTGTTGGCGAAATCCTGTTAATTTTTGATGTGGTGTTGACAGTTACCGACTGAAGGAGCTAGGATACTGGATAAGTACTTGGATATGTTATAGGTAACTGAGTTGATGCTGCTGATGAATGGGGAACTGAATGTATGATTTACAACTATATGTGAACGCGACTTACAGGCTGTTTTACAGAGCAGCTAAAAGGGATGCGATGGCACAGAGGCATTGTAAAGCAACACAATCACTCTGGGCAAAAAAGGAAAAGCAAGTCACTAACATGCAGCTTTACAGAGATGTTTAACTCATGTGAAGTGTAAACATACACCACACTTCGACTGATGCTTTTGGGTTCTGAATCAAGTAGTAATATCTGGTGGGAAACGTTGCTAACATTAGCAGGCTAGGCTAGGTTTTTGGCTTCCTGTGTTTCAAAACTGTTTAAGTCCTCCTGAACTGAAATAAAACTATTCTTTCTGGCCTGGTGCTGTGTTCTTATAACATGTCTTCTCTGCTGAGGTGTTGCAGCTCCTGTGGAAGTCTCTGATGGCTCACATGCCACCACCGCTACTCCAACTTCTCACTCCAAACTCCCCCACAGCGAAGAACAGGATGCATCGCTCCGGTCTCTGAGGGCTTCTCATTTGCAGGCTGCTCTGTGCCGAGCGTCTCCTTCCTGATCTAACAGACTACTCTTCCATCCCTCCGATCTTGGATCTGCTTGACCAACAGCCCTTCTCTCTACACACACACACACACACACACACACACACACACACACACACACACACACACACACAAACACAAATGGACAGAAAGCACTCAGCTGGTTTCTCCAGCATGGCTTCCACAACCCCCTTGTGGCACCTCAACTCACTGCATCCACTGCAGCTCCAAATAAACACCCATTTGAAATTCATTATCCCCATTTAATTCAGCCAAGCCTTCAAAGCTTCTAAATGCCTTTCAACTGCTGCTAATGTTTTCTCTTGCTTGCCACTCATTTGCCCTTTCAGATTGTTGCCACCGGGCTCCATTTGCATTCCATGCTTGCTGCCAGAGAGCTCTGCTGTTGTGTGGAGGGAAACAAGGTCATGAAGAGGCAGCATGCATGTATGCTTATTTGAAACACCCTCTTTGAGGTCAGATACTGAACTGCTTACTGTCACAGAGGAAGTTAGTAATTTATAATGTCAGGTGGCCGCTCTGTCAGCGCTTAATGAATAGTCTAATTCAGAAATGAGTGTAAGGGTAGCCGAACAAATGCAAGCACCGATTAGCGTCTTGTTATCGGGAAAGAAAAAAAAAAGAAATTGTGCAGACCAATTTGAATTTTATATATTCTTTTTATAAGTTACACTTGCGCACACTCACACACACACACACATAGCCCCAGCAAATCCACTCTCTATGCATTTATTCATTGCCGTCAAAACATTGGATCTTGTGGAATATCTCCCTCGTGTCCATGTGGAGGACTGAACTAGCAACCCTGAGGCTCTGTCAGCATCCAGGCCAAGCTGCCAAGACAAGATGGACCCGAGAAAGGAAGAGGTGTCAATGAACAGAGAGAGGAAAGAAAGAGCGGGGAATACCCAGATGGAAGAAGCAGCGCAGCAATGGTGGACGATGAAGGAAGGGGATTCAATTTTCTCTTTTCACTCTTAAACATGGCTAAGATGAAGACGACAGGTGCCTAAAGGTGAGAGAAGTGAGCTTGTGAGTAGAATGTACCACCACAGTAAGCCCGGTATCCAGATATCTCCCAGATGCTAGCTGTTAATACGAAACACAAGCCTGAAACTGTCACCCCAAATAAAACATTATATATTTGGAGTTATTAATCAGAGCATTCAGGATAATCACTCAAAATCAGCAGGGGGAGGTGCGAGGAACCAGCTGTTTATGATGCTTTCTCTCTCTCTCTCTCTCTCTCTCTCTCTCTCTCTCTCTCTCTCTCTCTCCCTCTCTCTCCCTCCCATTGACTGTGCCTTCAGTCTCCTAAAGTTTCTCTTCGGTCTAGGTCTGGATTGTTAAACTGGAAGGGAAGAAACAACATTAGTGCCACAAAAATCACCAGGCTAAGAAACAGCTTGTCTGATTCATCCCGGGTCAAGGTCTGGCTGGACGAAGGGTAGACCTGCAGGTCCACCACGTCATTGTCGTGTTGGGCCTCGCCTCCCCAAACCTTAAGGCACCTGTTGTCTGTCCACTCGACAGACCGCCAGCAGCAGAGGGTGTTTTAATGTTATTAATACAAAACAAACTGAGCTGACCTCCCTTCTAATAATGAACCTTGTGAACAGCATGACATAGCGATGGAAGTGGAGCTGAACCGACCTGTTTAGACCTCCTCTCAGCTCGGAGTAAACGGTAAGCAGCTATCAAAGTGGAGATAGCTGCTCTGACACCCTCACGGCGATGTCATTAGTTTACAGTGACATCACATTGAACAGATTACAAAACAGCACAATAAAGTGTCTTGATGACAGAAAAATGACCTGGACATTTAACAAGGTCGCTGTGTGTGTCAGCTTTGTCCACTTTGACGGAGACGGGGACTGAAAGGACTCATCATCCACGATTTCTATCTAATGAAGCCAATCATAGATCAGCAACGGCATGAGTGTTTGCCTGTCAGATGTGAGCTCCTACTAGCTACAAATTACAGTATTCTCATTTTATACTATTAAATTGGGAAAGCGGTCAGAATTTGCATTTACCGCCAGTCACATTAGAGGGGCTGCTTTTCACCCAAAACAGGTCAAGGGCATGACACAAGGACAAAGTACCCGGAGGGCGCTCTCTTTGTTTTACTCTCATCTGATCCATTTCTGATGACGTGAGCAGCTGATCACAGCATGATCAGCTGTCAATCGGCTTTAGGAGCTTTCGATGATGAGTTTGTGTTCGCACATGTGGCCTGAACTTAAACTAACAGAGGCACACCTAGTCTGTATTCACACTGTGTGCTGTGTCCTGCTCAGAGGCACAGGAACCAGCTCTACAGGCAAAATGACTCGATACTATTTATTCATTATTGAAATATTATTTTTTACGTCATTGATATTGTCATTGGGAAATCACCATTAACAACACAGAATATGAATTGAACACTGGAAATTTCTTAGGTTCGGAACATTTCAATTATGTTACAAATTAGACCGAACACTGACGGACTCTCCTCTCCCTGGCTTCAGTTGTATCAATAATAAAACGTTGGAGGAATAATAGATCATGAAACATTAAATGTTTTTAAGAAATAAAGAAAGTTGTGTGTGGTCCTTGTTGTTTTTCTACCTACAATTAATAGAATTATTTAGCTATGGTGAATCACAAAACAAAATATAAAACTTGGGAGTGATACACTTGAGTTGACTCTGTCTCTACTTTGTTATGCAACTCCAGTCATGTTGTGAAGTGTCAGATCAGTCTGATCAGTGTTCAATCAACGATTCATATCCAATTAGTCAGCTTGTCGGCTGATGAAAAGACTTCAGTGAAGGATGATCTTGTGGATCCTCGCCCCTCTGGGCACAAATGGGAGCATTGGGATGGTCCACAAAATGGCAGGTTAGAACAACTTCCAGGTCAAAATCAACAAATCATAACTGATAGAATGATAAAGGGTGAATGTTTCAGTCACTCTCAGAATCTCATTTTAGAAGTGTCTGTCTGCCATGACTTCACCAATTGCAGGATGAACATATTTGTAAGGTATTTCCTCCACATGCCAAAAGTGTTCCAGCCCAGTTGCCAGAATGAATTGTTAGCAGATAACGCTTCTGCAAACCACAGCTGCATTCAAATGTGTACGTGTCATATGCTACGTACCGTACATTTCCTCAAAATGTGTGATCATGTTCACATTACATGTTTATTACCTGAGTTTCAGGTCTGGAGGTGGAGGGGACAGTGGAGGAGTTGCTGTCGATGAGCTGACTGCAGTTTGAATGTACGCTTCAGCATTTTTTAAGGCGTGACACCACAGAATATTTTGAAGCAGACTTTGGGACAGCCGTGTTTGATGAAACTTTGTTTTTATTTATTTATTTATTTATTTTTTATTGAATGCTAACAGTCCACAGAGGGCGTCCTCATCTTTTGTGTCTCTCCATCATATTGGTGCTCCAAAACTTCCACCTCTGACTGGCTGGATTCCAACTTCCATCAGACAGTTTGACAAGCTGGCAGGCGGCCACATCTCACATCTGGCAGCCTGCCTCCAAGTCATGTCAGAGCAGGGGAGTCATGCAGGCCAGATCTTTTTTGTTTTTATATTTATGTTTCATTTTTTGGACCAGGGGGCATGGGGGTCGTCTACAGAAAAAAGAAAAAAATGACGTAACTTTCTGCAATCTAACATTTACTGTATATTGAAAGACTTTTGAGGGGATTGTTTTAAACAGTTTTATCAGCTCAGATAAATGGCTTTCATTAGGTAAATACTGTATACTGTAAGATATCGCATTGACATTCACTTATTTACTCACTCCTATATGTACTACAACTTGTTTTCCTGAAATAGACCTAATGTTGTCCGCTTCGGCTTAAATAAGTAAGAGCCATAAATGCACATAATACTATAAGCACAATATAAATTATTTAAAGAACATAGATAAAGTAGATTCAGATTAAATGAATGCATCAAACACAAGGCATATAAAGCAGCATGAATTCAGATGAGACTGTGCTGCATTCACACAGCAGTGTCTGCTCTATTGTTTTCAATTATCAAACCACTTAACTTGGTAACACTGGATGGTAAGGGTACATGAGTTTATTAATGCAGAAGAATTGATTCATTACATTTGTTTAGTATTTCATGAACTATCAGTAATGTTCTATGACTAATATCATCTCATGCGTGACTTAATTTAAAAACAAGATCCAAATTAATGCAACAACTTCCAACCATCATTCTTCCTAGGAGAGATATTAAAAGGGACGGGCTGAAAAACTGACCAGTCAGAGCAGTGCACATGTATTCTGTTGAATTCATCATGTTCTAACCAAGAGTACGTAACTACAAACATGATGATGGCATTAATATTTGCAGCCAGTTGCTCCTTTAAATGTCACTACATTTTTCATCTTGAATAGTGTTACCTATGACAGAAATGAATCAGCATTGGAGAAGACAGCACAGGTTTTGTATTAAGAGCAGTGGACTTTGAGATCACTGAGCAAGGTATCTTTAAGCCTTCAAACTAACCATCTAGACTCGTCCAAGGTGGAAAAAAGTAAGAGAATATCCAGCTTGGATTTATGGCTGCTCCTGGCTAATGTCCAGTCACAAGAGGATTAAATGGACAAGTGGGACTCGGGCCGGCCAAGCAACGGGAAATCAGAGACTGTGTGCCCACATCTTTACATCTTTTCATCTTTACATCTTCACCATAACATCCTGGATCGAGCTTCAAGTGGTTATGCAACTCTAAGTTGCATAATGACAAATAAATCACCTTCAACCTTGAAAAAGTAATGCTTAGGTAATCATTATAACACTTGGAATTCAACAGAATACATGTGCACTACTGTGATTGGTCAGTTTTTCAGTCCTGTCCCCTGAATTGCAGACTTGCCTATGGAACAGCCTGACAGGAACATGACTAATAACTCAGAAACTGATAATTCAGGATTTGTCGCTTTCTTTAACATTGCAAGATATGGCATGTTTTATTTCTAAGGGAATAACGCATGGCATATTTTGGTGGCTGCTATCTTTGAGTGACTACAATTTGATGCAGTTCCAAAACTATTGTTCTTCCTCTGCATAATATTCTGGATATTCTGATTCCTTCTGCATTGTTTTGTTTGTCAGTCATAGTGGCTGGCTGTTACACATCTGGTGAGTTTACATTATGGCTAAGCAGTTGAAAGTGGTATAAAATCTAGAGTGGCTATTCAGTTTGATAATGGATTGGGCATGATTGAATTGAAGGAAACAGGTGGGCCTTGGTAGAGGTATGCGCTCTACTAAGTGCCATTCTACCCTCCTCTGCGTCTTGACCGGGACATATCAAATTTAATTGGGTGTTTACCTAAATTGAACCTGTGACAGGATTAAAAACTACCAGCTCACTGCCAGGAGAATCTCAGGTGTTCCACCATCTTGAAGATGTCAGAAGCCTAAGATGTGGAGACTTAAAACTGAGGTACACTGGCTACCCACAATCAAGTACCATGTGGCCATTAACAAAACTAAAGTTCCACTCTCAAAGTCAATACATTTTAAAAAACCCTTCTGTTCATGCCATTAAAATAGCAATCTACTTCAAATCTCATTTAGGTAAAGACAGGCAAAGTGAGTGCCAGTCAGACAGTGAAAGAAAAGATAGAAACCTGAACAGACAGATATGAATGGAGAAAGAAGATGGAGGGATGTTATTGTAAGTGGGACACAGAAGAGGAGACAGTGATGCAAGGTGACATGTGACAGTCTGAAGTCTGTCCAGAGAGAGAGAGCAAAAGCTGCTAAGACAACCAGACTGAGCGACAATGATACAATTCACAGATACACAGCCTGACACACACAGGTGAATGGGGGAATTGTCTTTTACATTTCCAATTAAAAGACAATGCATGTCCACATGAATCAACGGGATTGTTTTGCAAAATATCCAATCCAATATCACACCTTGTGTATAGTGATAATAACACAATATTATGTATCAGGCATTGCTGTTCTTTTCAGTCAGTTAACTAAGCACGTTCATTCAGGAGACTGCGGTTCATATCCAGTATAAAACAAGAAGTCAACAGTGACTTATTTTAACCTAATAACATAAGTGAAGTTACGTCACATATTTTTGTAACCCAAGTTACTTGGGTTATGTAGGTATGTTTGTAATTGTAGCTACAGAATAAACTGCTCTGATTTTAATACAAAAAACTATGTTTTCCCTTTTTTTGTAGTGACTTCCAACAGGGCGTGCTGTTGCCATGAGGTGTGCTACAGTGTTTTGGTGAGGAATTTGAGTCAAGCCTTGAATGCCGAGATCAAGGCTTGTTCTCATCATAGCAAGATGATCAATTTGTATATCTTTCAGTTCTGGTTAGTACAATCAAAGTCCTTCTAGGCAAGTCAGGCCACTCGGCGGCCATCTTGGCGACGCCTCGAAAAGCCCAAAGAGACCAGACCCCTATCTAAATGAATGGAGGCATGGTCAAATCCACCCTTTAACGTGATAGCAGGATGGAAAAAACATACAGACATGCTCGCCAGTGAAATAAGATACAAATAAAAACCAAAAATAACGACTTTACAGTAGAAATGATGTTTAAAACGCTCTTTTCCTACCGGGAGAACTCCACTGCGCATGCGCGCGGATTTACGACACCGACGTCCATCGTACGGCTGAATCTGTGCCGGCTGCTGTGCTCTGGCTCTACTCTGCCTGACCACTGATGTATGGACCAGATAATGTCTAATACATCATTTCTTATAATTCACTCTATAAATTAGATAAAGATCTGAACGCAGTAAATGTTTTACAATAGTCGAACGTCTCTGATGGTCTCTGTCGCAAAAACTACTTGTGTGCATGCGCTGGTGAAACAACATGATTGGGCTATAAGTTTCCCGGTTCGGCTGTGACAACGCAGGTGATTGGCTGTTGGTGAAAGGGGCGGGATATGCGCCATCTTTGGCGTCGCAGATTTCCCCATTCAAAATGATGAGAGTGGTCTGTCTCTACAATAATAGAACGTCTCTGGTACAATGTTGTGGTTGCCCGATACCTGGTTAGCTTATTAAGATCAGTAATGGCGTCAAAATTAGAGTTGTTCCAAAGCTGATACCTTTGGCGGAAAATCCGGCAGATATTGTCTAAAATGCAGTTATCAGTGAGTATGTAAGTTTATGCACTCAGCCGATACCATGTTATTTAGAAACAGATTTCACGTGAGCTAGCGTCATGTCAGATATTTACCGTTATTTGACCCTGGATAACCCCACCAGTAAAGCGGCAACATGTTCAGTATGCAAGTGTAATATATTCATTTGTAATAACATATGTTAAAAAAACAAAATGAAGTTATAATGATCTCTGTGCCCCAGTAATAGAGTATGCATGTGCCAGAATTGAAGTGACATTAATCTCTGTTTTCCATTAATACGGTCTACATGGGCCAGAATCGGTGACCGATTATTTTGGTCTGCACCCACATGCAGGGATGTCCTGGGGTTTTCCTCACGTTACTAAAAGCTCTAAATGAGGAAACACAGTATCACTCGCATGATTATTTATCCCTCTTTTCCAGGTATGTGGTGGATGTTGTGGACCATGAAACTGTTGTTAGTTGTTTTATGAGTTGTTTTGACTGTGAGGAGAACATATATGTGATGTTTCACTAAGCTAAAGTATGTTACTGAGTTTCTACAAGTAAGTTTGGGCGAGCGCAATTGCCGCCATCTTGCAAAAATACACCAAACGTTTTCATTGTCTACGTGTGTACATGCACACTGGTGAATGTATTTTGCACAGTTTTTATTCTGTTTGTGTGGTTTTGTTTATTTGTTCAAGTTGACTAGCTTAATAAGCAACGTTTGTATATGAAAAGGTTATGAGTTCACTGCGCTGTATTTCATAAGACTTAGTGATACTAAGCTGATAAGGAAATGGTGAATTATTTGTGAGAAATGCTGTATTTTATTTCATTAATAATCTCGATGCAGTTGTTGTATTATGCAATCTGTGTGTTAAAACACTGCCAGTTTAGTTTGTTAAATTATGGTACAGTTTAAAAACAAGTAGTATTTAAACACGATTGGTGCTGTTAACATACTAGACATAGTATCTACAGATGTATTTGTGCAGATATACTCTGTTTCATTGATGTAAAGTGTTGTGAGATATGATTTACTTGAACTTTACTAAAAGCTCTGAATGAGGGAACACAGTATCACTCGCGTGATTATTTATCCCTCTTTTCCAGAGTGCAACACAATGCCGTAAATTAGTGAGTTGCCACGAATGTTGACAATTTCAACACCAGAAACCTTATACAGCATGTGAAGTTTCATCACGAGAAAGAGCATGATGAAACTGCTCTGGTCAAACTTTATGAGACAGTGAGGGAACATTTCATGTAGGCTGAGAGAAGTGCAGGCAGTCAGCTTCACTACTGACATTTGGACCTCCGGCGTGAGCCCCGTGTCTTTGCTGAGTCTGCACACTGAGTGGACACTGTATCACTTGCTCTTCAAAGTGCAGTGCTGCAAGCAAACAAGTTCCATGAGTAAATGGAATTGTTATTTATTCCTAGATTTCTTTATTTGTTCCTTTTTAGTTATAAGTGACTGTGAAAATGGATAATAAAAGAATGTTGTATGGCATTATTCTCTGCAAGGTTTAACCAGAGCCAGCCCATTTTTTTTTTTTTTTTTTTTTTTTTTTTTTTTTTTTTTTTTTTT
>CAEMYA010000084.1:811294-840730 GCA_903131615.1 Diplodus sargus
CAAAACAACAACAATACTTTCTTCCTCCTTTGAAACCATCTATTTTATTTTAACTGTCTGCATCGCCTCTGGTTTTTGAAGTACATTGTGTTCAACTGAGCAAACAATCAGCTCTTCCTGTATGTATTATTTACTTCTACTTCTACTCTCAATACCATAGTAGCAAGTGTGTGTGTGTGTGTGTGTGTGTGTGTGTGTGTGTGAGTATTTGTGAGAGGAAGAAGCATTGAGTGGAACTGTGCACATGGGGTGTGCGCACACGCATACAAACACTTACACTGCACTCATTGTTTTTTAGGATACCAGAGGGGCCACTGAGGAACAGAAGGAGCTGGAGGATTACAGGGATTCTGGGAGACATGGATGACGATAAACTCTCAGGTAATAGTTTGGCTGGCTGACATTGCTGCCTTGAACAGTTAGAGCGACTGGGGCAAAGTAGTTACATGGGAATTAACCCCGAGGAAACACAAACACATAAGCAACAGGGAAATGGAGTGCTGGAGTGTGCATTCGCTCAGATGCTACTGAATGTCTGTTACTGAAGGTTGTATTGTTGCAGAAAAGGTGTCTCTGAGGGAGAGTAAAGATCTGCTGAACTGAACACTATTATACACAGCCCTACATGTAGAGGGGTTCTAATATGGTGAGTTCCAGGGCAACACAGGGGACTTACTGCAGAACTCACATCTTCATTGTGGGTGTTTTGGCAGTCTCTGGTGTTAACTGTATTTACATCTCTGAAATACCCCTGATATTGACTGAGAAAATGCCTTTTCTGGACCACGAAAGGGATATTTCATCACTATTCCCAGCTGTAGAAAATACTTCAATTTGAACTAAGGAGCTAAGTTTAATACGTTTTTAGATCACTTCGGGAACAATCTTTACATATTTTGGTGCGTAAGTTACAAGATAGCTACAGCTAACATCTGTGCAGAGGGTACATCGGGTGTTGGTGGCCACATACACAAACAGTAAAAACATTCCCACTTATTAAGTTCCAAAATCGCATTATCATTGTTCTGTCATGCTCAGATTCTTGGTGTTCAACATGGTGATACTGGCACTCTGCATGCAGGATCCAAAACTTGTTGGAGAGTAAAAAACGTAGGTCATCTTATGCACACAACTCACACAACACCTTTTTGTAGATGAAAGAAAACAAGGTTTATTGATCCACTTTCAATTTCTTCTGAAAAAGTCTCAGATTGTCTTGGCACAATCCACAACTCCACAGAGTAATTCCCAACTAGTTCTACATAGTCCACAACACGGCCCACAATAGTCGGAAAAAATGTTGCCATAGCAGCCCTTCACTGCCACAAGGTGTCGGCCGTCCTAACGGCAAAAGTAACAGATAATTGAAATGTAACAATACTATTAAAACTATAAACACAACGTAATATTTGACAGAACATTTTATATGGCGGTTACATTCCCAGAACATTTACTTAATTTACAGTTGCGTCCACCTGTAAAGAACATATATCATGGCAGTCGAGTTCCAGTGAGTTCTCATTTTTTGTGTGATGGAACACAAACTACTTTGTAACAAAAAACATTCATGAAGTGAACGTCTTCTGAAAATGTAACCAAACCTGCTGGATCAAAACCATACATACAGCAACTTGAATAATCAACTTAAGTGATTAAAGAAAGTTGTGTGATTGTTCTTTGTAGCATGGCCACTGAACTTCTTCTGAGTGATTCTAATTGATAACAACTGGTGAATTTCTGGGCCCATTTTAATAGGGCTTGTTTGATACACCTGTTGGGACCTAACCACATGGTTCAAATAATGTAGAAGGGCCTGCATATAGACAGAAGCCCCCCTTGCACTAACAAAGCCTGGTAAACAAAGGGAGGTGCACCAACCCTAGTGTCCAGTAGGTGCTGCCTGTTATTTATGTTTGTTGAATGAAGTATTATTGATTATTGATCTATTTGCTGACATTAATAAATTCTATTATATTGTACAGAGCAGTTTTTCTTGGATTATTCGTGCATTTCTTTTGTAATGAGTGCTGGTTTTATTTCCTATTCCTATTTCCTTCACTGCTCCTTTAATTCTAAATATATTTACATTTATCGTGAACTCTTCTTTTGAGACAGTTTTCAGTCCAGTTATTGATCTTTGAGTCCAGGGTGGTGCTCCGTTTTATTAATCTAATTATTAATTTGGATGAATAATCTGTAAATTAATTGGAATAATTACTATTAGTCATCTTTGGACTTTGATGGGGACTCTTTGGACTCTTTGGACTTTGATGGGGACTTTAAACTGAAACTGAAACTAGTGGACACCCAGGGCTCTCTCCATTGGATGTTTAACTTGTTCCAGATGCAAGTTCTTTACCTCATTGGCCAGTTCACTATCTAGAATTGAACTGAGAACTTAGCAGCTGTTGCTGACCCATTGTGACAGGGAAACATCCCTTGAGACAGATTGCTCTTAGATCCTGACACAGCACAACTGCCTTCTCTCCTATCACCACAGACTTGAAAAACTTTGTCTCCAAAATTTACCACTTCACCCATCTGGCAGCACTTCCGGTTTTGCTCATTGCGATTTAAAAATGCTTATTTACACACAGCATGCCAGAAATGAAAACCTTTTTACAGTAAATATATTACAAAGCATCTACTTTTGCAATAACAGCACCCTCAAAATGTAAACCGAAACAGATGATGAGCATTTCTGAATGAACAGATCACTGAAACATTGAGAAATAGTTGAGTTGTGTCACATTGTAAATTATTGTATAAAACAGTCCAATGGCAGCTGATTCCAATTTCAACTGGAGACATTGCCAATAAAATATTATTTTACCTTCTCAGAAAATTGTGTATCCAGTTTAACAAACCAAAAATGTTTCCCACCGTTGGAAAAATTAAATCAATCTTTTACTTGATGCCTTTTGTTGTTAGAAGCTTTGATCTTTTGCCTCAAACACTTACTGAATCCTCCAATGAAACTGTGTAGTCTCCAAGTCTCCAGCTTATATTTTTCATCCAAAATCTTAAAATAAATGTATGACTGCCAGAGATGTCTCTTTTATGTGTCTTCGTAGCCTCTCCTGCAACCATTTTCTATGCACTCTGACCTTCTCCACCCTTTCCCATCTAGAGGCTTCAGGATCTGGAGCCTGTGGTTGGGGCTGGGTGAGCCCCTAGGGTACCAGCGGTATGTTTTGGGGCCGTGGCAGGTTCAGGGGCGTAGGTGGAGGGAGATAATGTAGCCTTTCTCTTCAGGCGCTTGCTGCCCTACTGATCTCAAATGGAGGAAAGCCAGGCAGCGCGTTACTCTCTCTCCTTCTATTTCTCTGTGTCTCTCAATCTCGCGCAACCTCTAACTTTCAACAAGATATACAACAACCTTTCCACTGATGAGGAGGTGGGATGAATGAACATAAGGTTGAAGCTATTTCACTTTGTCTTTATTTCACACTCACATCACTTTCATTCATCTTCTGATGGCTTGAAAACTACACAGAACGCTAACTAAAGATTTTTTGGATCACTTTCTCAGCTGTGCATAGTATGCAATTTGGGTTCAGGGTCACAGTAACATTCTACAAAAGCGAAACAGAGGTTGACATTTGTCTTTGATATTGTTTCATCTGAATACGACATAGAGAGGGTGCATTTTACTGTACCGGGATCATAAGAAAAGTGTTGGTCTTCAGTGAGCTGTATGAGGGTATAATCTAAGAAACTAGTGAAGTGCCCATTTAAAAGAATTCATAACTGTAGTTACACATAACATCAATGTTATCCCGAACCTTACCAACTAGATATAGTGCCTTAACCAACATGTTCTCATTCCCAACGGACAAATGCACTTCTTGTAAGTTGCTTTGGACAAAAGTGTCTGCTAAATGCCCTAAATGTAAATGTAAATGTAACTCATCAAATACATCATATTTGAAGGGCTCCTTGATCAAGTTAGCAATATTACAATGTAATATTCACCGTCTGTTTAGACTTTTAAAATAACGGCCCTGGGGTTAAGTTAACAATAACGTTCGTATAGACATATCGCATATTATGACTTGTTGACTGCTATTTACATTGTCAATTGATTTGGGTTTGGTTAAGACTCGGAAACTATAGCTGGGGCCAGTAAGGAACATGTAGTTCAAGACGTAAATAAATTCATGATTTTTTTTTATTTAAGCTTTTCCTAGCTTTTCTAGCGCTACGGTACATAGGCCCCTTCCTAATACATGCAAGGCCTCCGGAGTTGATTCAGGTAAGTTCGTGAACAACCTCTGATTTATATATATCTTGATGAAATGGTTTGAATTGCTCTCAATCATTCTGGGATCAGATGCATGCATGCATTCATCCCATAAGCTCTGATGCCTGAAAATGTTTTCAGGTGTACTTTTTGGCATGCTGTGTTCCTACTGCTGCAATGTCAGTTTCCAGAAAGTCAGTGTGATTTTTTGTTCCTTTACTAAGATGCGATGCAAAGGTAATTGTTTTATTACTAGTGTGACCTATGAATACAAAACCAACTCACTTAACACTTAAGGGCTGTCACTTGACCTATTAATTATGCTAATAAATTAATTCAATTCTGCCTCATGTTCTTGTTTGAACTCCTTCTGAAGTAGATTAGATTGTCTACCTCTTTGTGAAAAAGTACACACGGTATCCCTATGATCAGACAGTGAAACTGGCATTATATTGAAAAGACCTTTGGAGACCAAAAATATAACACATTCTGGAAAATGGAGTTCCCGAAAAGAAGGATTCATCCATAGTCATCTTCCATATTACCAACCTAAATTTCTACATGCATGCGCAAAGGAATAAGGAGCCAACTTTTACTCTTTGTCCTCTTTGCCTCTGTCATTTTCTTTGAATTTGTGTAAATATACACATCACCTCTGCTCAGGATTTCCCCTCTGAACCTGCTGTCATCTGTGACTGCTCTAAACGTCGGTGGTATTTACACATGGTCTGTCAGAGAGGATTAAAGCAGGATAAGCCCTAAACAGGGCTGACATAACTTCTCTGTGAATGTGATATGATCCAAAAGCATGTACACACACACACACACATGCACACCTACACATTCATGCACACACCTACACATGTGAACACAAAGCAGTTCATCCCTTCTGGCCAAGACTTTTCTCCCAGTGGTTAAGGGGTTATATGCCTCCTGGCAAAACACATGGCAGCAATGGAGTGCTGCTTTTCACCTAAAGCCCCCTCATTTGCAGACCACTGGCTATGTGTTCAGATGTTTATTCAAGCAAATCAGGAGTCTTAGTATTCAGTATTCAAGACAGCATTTTCTTTTTTGCCAGGAATAATTTAATAGCATGTGGATGGCGGTAAAGTTGACAGTAAACCCACACTGTCTTCAGTAAAGGGCTTTCCATATGTGTGATGTTCCAGCATGAGTCACATGCATCCACAGTTCATATCAGTAATTATGATCACTTCAGGAAGTGTGGGAGATTTTTTAATTGTTATGTCAGACAACAGTACATTTGTTAACAAACATCCATCATGCAAACCAGTCAATTAAGATGTTTTCCATTGACTGTTGAATCATATAAATCACACAGTAGTGAAGCCTGAGGCTGGTTGGCACACTTTTTACTCTCCTTACCCAGCAAGATTAATATCTGAACTATAGGAAATTCCTACTTAGAAACTGGCACGGCTTCATACTTGAAAAAGGACTTGATTTAAATTGATACAATTTAATGAAATATTTGCATTTCTCTCCTGGCATTCTTACACATTGGGTCAACATCATTTACCTTGTTTACCAATGTATTTTTCACATAAACACGCTGGAGAGTAGAAGAGCTCTTTTTGATGTTGGTCTATGAGACTATAATCACATGACACAGGTGGATAGTAGAGATAGGGAGAGCACCCATATTTACGACTTGTGTGCACTGTGAGGGTTAATAATATGTACATCTACAAAGCAGCACAAACATATTAAAGTTGATATTCACCTCTTGTTCACAATGGCCAGCAGAGATATATCTTCTAACATGTTTCAATGGAAGAGATGGGAGACAAAATCTGTAGGCCTCCTGTAAAAACTATATATCACCGTTTGTCCAAAGTTAATATGAGATTATAGCAGCCCAACTAAATACCCCTTACCTCACCCTCCATTGTGGCAAAAGAGTAAAAGATGTGAAAGGCCTTCTCATGTGTTTAGTTTGTCTGTTCTGGGCTACTGTAGAAACATAGAGAACTTGGTAAAAGAGGACCTGCTCCCTCTATAGATATAAAGGATGAGTTTTAAGGTAACCAAGCACAATAGCTATTAGTTTCAGGTGATTATGTTCTCATGAAAACATGATTATGATTATTATATTAAGATTTTGCCCCTAAATGCTACACACTGGACCTTTAACACACATGAATAAACAACACGTTCTTATTACTCATAGAGCAGCTTGGTCAGTGGCCTTATGCTTTAAACTATGATGTTAGGGTACAAATGTGTGGCCTGTTTGGTTATGCGCAATTATAGTATAGTAAATATTTAAATTCATGACAAAAAGTTATTAATATGAATTAACAATACGGAGCACCACCCTGGAATCAGGGGCCAATAACCAGACTGGAGTCTCAAAGGAAGGTGTTCACTGTAAATGTAAATATTTGTGAAATATTTATAATTAAAGGAACAGTGAAGGTAGCGAATCAGAGCACTGACCATCTCAACCAGCTATTATGACAAAGCTAATGCAAGAACAATCACAGAAAACTGCTCTGTACAATACAATAGAACTTATTAATGTGACATGACCTTGTGGAAGATGACGTCAAGAGAGTAGGAGTGTCAAATGGTGGATGTCATGCCATGGGCTGGTCAGTGGAGCTGACCTGCCTAAAGCAATGACAGAACAGTGACCTAACGTGTACCTTTCATCACGGCGTGGTTTGGACAGAGCTGATTCTGGTTCTGAATTCCGTGTACATGCTACCATGACCATAACACGGCCTGGAGACAAAGTTAATTCTGGGCAATCTGTTCACCAGCGGTGTGCGTAGATGGGTGAAGCAACACAGTGATAAATTAGGGTTTGATGACACTTTGCTTTAGTTTTTTTCTTGTTCAGTAAGCCACAACAATGGCATTAACAAAAGTGGTCTTGCCAGACATGTCCTCAGGAACCCGTCCGGCCTCTCCTACTAAAATAAAGGCAGACCTCAGAGCTGTAGACTTTCTGTAGGCAAGCGCGTCAGATATCTGAAAGACACAGAATGAAGAATGAATGAAGAATAAAACTGATTGTCCCACACCTATTAGGTATAGGTGCGGGACAATCAGTTTTATACACTATTCAAACATTTAGCCAATAGTCAAACATTCCCATAATATTATGCTAATTTAACATATGTTTTTTTGATTCCAACACAGATCATATTTAATGATTATTAGGCTACCATTTCATGAGGTCAACAATATTATGCTTGAGCTTTTTGTTTTTCAACAGTACTTCATGAAAGTGAAAGTAATATTGCCAGGGAATTAATGGTTTGACAGCAAGGAACAGTGTGTGCAGCACTCGTCTGAGTGGCTGGCTTTATCTGCAGTGGTACCGGGACAAACTATTATGGTATAGGAGCCAATTTTCTTTTTCTTTTTTTTTTCTTGTTTTTTCTTGTAAATCTGAGGGCAAACATTTTTTTTGGCATTGAAAGCCTTATTTTTGAAAGGCTAATGCCGACAAGCAGAATATTTAGTAAGATTAATACTTTTGGACTTTTTAAGTGCTCTGAAATTATTATTAGAAGTCTTCCGATTACACAAATCAGTCCCGTAAATGTGGAAGGCACGTTAGAGCAATTTTTGGTAAAGTAATGATGATATCTAGTCCCTATTGAGTCTGCCTTGAATGCTCCAGAGATTGTGGGATTTTGTTATACATACACAAATATGTATACATATATATATATGTATATATATATATATATATATATATATATACATATATATAAAAAACAAAATCTCACGCATCGTCTTCACAAACATCATGTGCTTATTTTGGGAGGTGGCAGAGGCCAAACATATCAGTAGCATTACAGTGCAAATCATTGTTCCTATTCAGTGGATGTCCCAACAGGTCTCCCAGCCTCCCCACACTCATCTGGCAGCTGCAGGTCTGTTGAATCATCTCGAGAATTGTGTCCCAAATTTTGTCAGCGTGCATCCACAGACACAAAGAGCACAGACAGATCTCGAGAGCAAGAGCGAGAGCGAGAGCTGCTCTGCGTGCTCTCCAAACTCTGATTAAACCATTTAAACCTGGCTGTGCTCATAACACATAAAGCAATCATCTGCTACTGCGCTGCCTTTTCATCCTTTAACCTGCTATTAGGAGCATTTACCGTGTAGTGCTTTGCTAAAATAGAGAAAGCTCTTGAACTGAAAGTCCCTGCCATTGTTAGATTATTGATATAAGTTATGAGATGTAGAGATGCAATGAGGTAGGTTTAAAGGGTATCTATGCCATATATGTTTTTTGTGAGATAAACATTATCTCATGGTGACACCCTTCAATTGAATGAATGGCCGTGTTTACAGTTGAATCTGGGCACATCACCTGGAGGAGGGGGTCAAAAAATGCGTAATTGTCAAAAATCCATGCAATTCAAAGATCTATCAAGTCTATAAAATATATTTTTGTGTAGCATTCACATATGCAAGTTTCTAATGACTCAGTTAGTTAGCTTCTGTTGAGAACATGCATGAAGTCGCATCCTGTGGTCTATCACTGAAAATCCAAACTGAGTCCTTCGCAAAGAAATCTGCTCGTCTAGCTATGAGGGGTGGATGGTGTACACATTAATTGAAAACTCAACAATTTAAGATATTTACTTTTATCATGGGAACTGTAACAAAAAACAAAAAAAAAATCAATTACATAAGAATGTAGTTTTGAAATAAAGTATCACATCAGGAATTGAACTTATTTATGTGGATATTTCAATCGGGAGGAGTTTCTATTTTAGTGCAGTTCAATTCACTTACACTTTCATTGAAGAAGTATTTGGGTTAATTAGACAGCTGCCTCTACCTTTCAACATTCACCATGCCCATGAGTGAGATCTAGGCTCATCATGTCCAATAAATTATGGTCACTGCTGCCACGACATCATGGTGTGTAATTGGAAAATATTATACAATGTAAAAATGTGTACAAGTAGAGGTAGCTCTCTAATCTCTAACCAAATTAAAAATAAATCAAAATGGCGGTGAATTAAACTAATGTCTTAACTTAAAACGTCCACAGACAGAAGCACTTATCGTTAGATTGTATTTAATTTCCATGAATTGAAACTTTAGATGTATACAGATGTATAACAGTGATGAGTGACGGCTTTCTCAAGAAATTATAGTTTAATTAAAACAATATATTTAATTGATCACTGTAAGCTTTTAATTATTTTAACAACATTAAATAGCAGCATTAAATAACATCACATAATTGTCCATAAGCTTTCATTGGCAAATGAGAGAGATGGGCATGGTCTCAGTTTTTTATGAGATGATACAATAGGTATTCTGATACTGCAGGTGACCTAATTAGCCTACCTTAGTGTCAATCAAAATAATCCATTGCGAATACTTTATATGCCAATACAGTCTTGCAGTTTTAAGTATCTGTTGTAGTCGCTTTCCTAGCCTGAGCTAGAATTGCATTGGTTTTGTAAGTGTTAAGACATTTTTTTTTTTTTTCGACAAACACTGTGATGATGAGGTATTATTCAGTAACTCGTACACCTAAATAACAGAAAAGGTTGTTCGCCAAATGACTCCCGAAATGAGTTATATGAACACTCAATACCAGCAAAATGTCACGGTGGGGTTAAAAGGGGAAAGCTAAGTCATGACACAACAGGTGCGCTGTACCGTTGTTTCCATGTGGTTTATATTATGAAACGACGTAGGCACCATAACTTAGGGACAGGTAAGGGAAAAGTCATGGTTTGTGTTTAAAAAAGTATGCTATTTATTTAAACTAAGTTATGTACATAAGTCAAGTTATGTTGTGTACATTACGTAGGTTAAGTATGTTACATTAGTCAATGTTGACCTTAGGTTTCACACAGGACATTTAAGATGTATGTAAAAATTGACCACCTGTGAAATTCAAAACAAATAGGTGGCAGCATACTGTAGAGTAACCACTAACTGCTTATAACTGTAGCTGCTGTTGTTGGTCACAGAACGGTCTTTTTTTGTGGAGAACAGTCTGGAACCATACCCAACATCTGAATTTCCTTTAACAGAAAATAAAGTAATGTAAAAGTTTGGTCTCCTCAAAAGTGATCATCATCATCTTAAAGCTCTCACAGTGTGACAAGAAATTTCGACAACCAACCCATGTAGTAAAGCGCTGGTGCCCTCCTTAAAGAAAAAATACATCCCTGAAAATCTTCAGTGAAACTCACAAATGGACTGCCATCACTGGAGAGCTGCATTTCATAAAGCCTTGAGCCATTGTGATGCATTATAAACCAGATAACGCTTGAGTGTTTAACAGCGAGTTGAACTGAATAGTATTTAGCTTTAATGTTTTCCTGTGCCGGGATGCCGACAACTGTCACAGCCCCAGGAAACAGTTGATATTGTCAGCCATGGTTTGACTCCCACTAGGCGACAGGACAAATCGGTGTCGGTTTGATTCCCGGTGCTCTGCGGAGGATTTGGCTTGAGTCTGAGCAGACCTGGCGTGTGCCAAAGCTGTCACCACACCAACACAGAGCTGAACCAGGAAGTCAAGCAGGGAGGAGAGATGGAGACACACAGAGAATTATTACAGTAAGAACTGGGTCAGCTTGTGTTTTTTTTTCTTATTATTCTTGATAAATGATGTAAAAATCCTGTGAAAAGTGAATCATTGATAAAATATGCATGTAGGGTTCTTATCAAAGACATTTTTCATCAATCATATTTCTCTTTTTAAAGAAAAAGAGGTCATTTTCTTTGTTCTTTGAGTGTTTAATGTACTAAATGATTATGAATGGTTACGAATACAATAAGCACATTATTCGGTGCATTTTTTACTGTAAGTATGCTGTTGTTGTTGTTAAGTATTAACTAATTTTCCCGAATGGTAATATTTTAACATGATCATATCTGCCAATAATGTTAAATTTAGAAAAGAAAAGAAAACATTTTATATATATATATATATATATATGTATATATATATATAATCTATCTAGATCGATAGATAGATAGATAGATAGATAGATATAGTGTCTGATAGACAACAGGCTTTGCAGCATTTTCTGTCTCTTAACAGTACACATCCACGAATAAGTAAATAAATTATCAAAAATAGCATTCATGAAATAAAAAAAATGCTTCTGTGATACGTCTCAGACTATTGGGGAGAGAAGTTCCAGAATGCGCAGTAAGGTGTTTATTTTGGTTCGGAATTCTATACATGCAATCTTTCATCAAGTTAGACAAAAACAAGAAATAACGTGTTCTTCATTTGACAGTAGAGAACCCCAGTTATACCCTCAGTCCACTACTAACCCGTGTCAAGCTGAAATTTGTACCAAATTAGACATAAAATGTTTATCTTCATCAGACAAACACAATTATACCCTAATCATAAACCATACAAGTAAATCATGATGTAATTAAAAACCACATGTAGCACCTGTATTAGATCTGTGCTTACTGAGACCTAGGTTCTTAGGAGTAATAAAGACTATGGATACAACTGACAGTTTTATTTCAGCACCAAAAACACGAAAAATATCACATTCACAGTGAATCCCAAAAAAACATAACCCCAAATAAAATAGAGCTCTCTTTTGGTTTAAATAAAATAAAAATACAAAATGAAAACTTTCTGAAAAAGAAATAATTGTCTCTGAATCCAGTCTCTTTCGTTCAGTTCTTGTTGTACTGGTACTGTTCCTTGGGTTGTTGGTTTTATGTTCCTACTGTGCACTATCCGGATAGGTATTAGTGTATGTGTTCACGTGCTTATCTGGGAAATCCTGTTGCGTTCCACGACGATCTGACTGTGAGGACCCTGTAGTAGCTGGCCAGTCTACTAACAGAATTCCTCAGAGTTCTCCTGGTGGGCTTCGCTCGCCATCAATCTCAAACTTCTCTCAGCGGAATCGGGGGTCACCAAAAACCAGTCTACACATATTGTGCAGAACAACAAGTCAGATTACTCCATCATCTTCAATAAAAAATTATATCATCATAATGAAATGATATCATGTCCAATAAATCAAGATTTCTTCACTTAGCTTTTTAACTTATAGAGATAATCTCCCCATGAATTTAGCATTTTTTTTAACAGTATTTAAACATGAATTTCTTCACATCCACATTCACAATGAAATTACAGAATTTCAAATAACACATTAACATGTTTTTAACCGTTAAACATTTTTAACAGTGCTTTAACACAAAATGATGAACTCATAAACACAATATAGCAATACAATACTCAGTAATGTCCAGCATGACTTCCAAAATACTCCGACTGGCTTTAACTCAAATTCTACCGTGCTAAACGATACTAAATGTGACTAGTTAGCTAGCCGACGGTCTTGCTAGTCGACAGCCATGCTAGATGACGGCCATGCTCGACGACGGCCATGCTAGCCGACAGCTACATCTAAATAATGCCTTCACTCATAAAACAACTTACGGGGAGTTAACCCTTTCGTGACCAAACACTTTTAAGTGTGTGGGTTACACACATATATTACCTTAGTAGACCTACAATACATTTACACAAGACATCAATATACAGAAGTATACTTTAATTAGAAACTAGACGGTAGATCCCACACGTTAGACTATTACATAGTATTTTACAAGATACAGTTAGAGATCTGTTTCTTTTTTTTTTTTTTTAAATTGGATTCAATTTGACCCTTACTACCAAATAATACTGTAATAATTAGACACCACATTAAATACTGCCACCATGGACTTATTATGGCTTAATTAGACATCACACAGGCTGTAATGAGATAAATGTGATGCCATGATAATAATGGTCAGACAAAACAAAGAGGCCACCAATGATTTTGGGGGGGCTTTATTGAACATATTTTCACTTCCTTTGACGGTAATTTGTTCCTCATTGCAATAAATTCCTGCCGTTAAATAAGTCAAACAACATCGCATTCTCTCATAGCCCAATGTTCTCTGCAGTCTTGTGAAATCTGCAGGAAGCCTACTACAACATGCTTCCTTGTTACTCTGCTCCCATACCAGTTACATAAGATACCAGATCAGACTATTTAATGTCATGTAACCACCTAAAAACAGAAACAGGCTTTAGAAGCTCCCAGGACATTGTTATTTTATGTTTTTACTGTTAGCATCCTATTAGATGTTCTCAAAGGCGAATTTGCAATACATTACAACAAATCCGTTCACCAAACTAAAGTCCATTAACTTTATATTTCTGAGCAACGAATCCCCACTTCAGTATCACTTACATAGTGTCTCCCCTAAACTGAAAATATGACTTCAAAGTGGTGGTTAATGTTGCCTCCAGGAGTTGATAGATAGATAGAGAGTACATAGAGTGATGTTTTCCTCTCATCATGTCATATGCTGATTTGTCTTCAACAGTCATTTCCTGCCTCCACCCTAAACATTTCCTGATCCCATCATAGCTCTCAGAAAGTGTTGATCACTAGCCCTTTTCAACTGAGCCTGGCTAGGTTTAACAAAATCGACTGATCTTTAACTTACTTGCAGAATGAATGCACATGCTGAACAGATTAAGATCTTTATGCACAGGGGAGGCGGTGGTGCTCATACTACTTTAATGGGGCTGCCAGAATTCAAATTCGGACCTCAAATGAAACTTCCTTGTAGCAGCTTTAAGTTATGTTTTAAAAAGGGAACTGGTGTGTTTGTTGACAGGCTATAACATTACTGGAATCAAATGAAAATGAAACTGAATCAAGCCATGGGCTGACTTTGGGATTGTGACTGTATTCCAATGTCACACTATACACTACACACCAGCAAAATTACAGTAAGTGTACGCCAAATAGTCATTATGTGACCAAAAGCAGACTTGATTTTTAAATGCGGTGTCTATGCACATTAATTCCCCACAATGCATTGCACAAAATAAATTGAGGAGATTTTAACGGAAACAAGAGTGGAAAATAAATGGCAGAGATGAAATGAGGAGAACCAGCAATCATTTAGCTTTTAATTGTACATTTTGTAATTGGCAGTGGCGTTCCAATGTCGCAGTCTGGCGGTGCATGTATTCTGTTGTTAACTTGATCTGCAAAATGGTAAAGTATTCATTTTTATATAGTATTTCTTTAATAACTGAAATTATCCTGTGACAACAAGTATGTGCAACACATGGTATGCAAGCAGTAGGGAACCGGGAAACAGCTTGTATGTTGTATTTAGTTTTTGCTGAAAAAAATATGAAATGTTTTGATCTTTGTGTGTGTGTGTGTGTGTGTGTGTGTGTGCGTGCATGAGTTCACGCGCCTCACTCTTTATCTCCTTGTCATCACCAACACTATCTGCCAACCACTTCAGCTGTAATCACCCTCACAATAAACTATTCAGGAGGCCCTGAAATCTAACTCTTCTCCACATTTCCGCCCCTGCTGTTATCCCTTTAAAGTGCTCTCCCCCTCCACCAGCTCTCACCCGCTTCCCGCCTCCCCAAAACTCTCCAGTGCTACCAAATAACCTCTTTAAAATCCCCTCCCCCCTGAAAAACTTCAGCTTTTGTTCATTTTAAAATTTGAAGAGTGCTGCTTCACTTTGACCGTGATGTATCGCTGCGCTCACCCCCACAGAGCCGGCTTAATGTGCACTTAGTATGCGGGCCAGGCCTTCATTAAAATGCAAAGTGTGTTCTGGGAAAGAAAAAAAAAAGCTTGCTGCGCCGTAAACATGGAACTGTGATTTGCTCCAACGAGGGCCAAGCAAAATGGAGCCAGACGCTTCCTCCCTTGCGCTCTCTCTCTGTACAATGATGTCTCAATCGTGGAGAACTTAGTAAAGTGTCTCAGGACCCGGCCCGGAGCAAACAGAACACACAACAGTATGGGAATGGCTTTTGAATTATGCAACTTGGAACAGAAAAGCATTGTTACACTTTTAGCCACGGATAATCTCTCTGACTCGTTCTCTCTTGTATAAACCCCCACCCACCATTCTCTCTCTCTTACAAACACACACACACACACACACACACACACTCATTCTCCTTTGTCTTTTACTTATTTACAGTGTGCAATCCCCCCTCCGCTGGTCCCACAATGTTAAATATGCAGTGGAATGCAGTTGTGTCGAGTCCTCAAAGTGCACCGGGCCTAAATGCGATGCTAATAGAAAGAGAGCGGACCATTTAGTGAACACAAAGCATTTGCTTTGGTGATTTATTAAAACACAGAGGCTTCACAATGAGATGCTATTCATTCAGCCTTAGGTTTTCTGTCTGGGTTTTTTTCTGTCGTGGCCCAAAGACCTTGACCGATGCAACTTCAAGAAAAATATTTTTTTCTCATTGTCAGTGTTGCCCGATTGGTTTGATGCTTTCCTTAACTGCTCAAAACCAATTGAGTTGTATTGTAAAAATAATTATTAATAAAGAGTATCCAGGCTGTTGCATTGGGCCTCATTTTCATTCACCCAAATTCTCCCATCCTCCACGACCTCCACTGGTTTCCTGTTGTGGCCTGCATCTGATTCAAAACGATGGTGCTGGCCTTGGAGGCCGTCAATGGAACTGCACCCATCTACTTCCAAACACAGGTCAGACCACGCGCCCCTGCGCGAGCACTTCACTCCACTACATCAGCTGGCCGCCATTGTTGAGAGCAAACAAAGGTCACGACTCTTCTCTGTTCGGGCGCCTCGGTGGTGGAGCGAACTCCCGACCAATGTCAAGTCAGCAGACTCGCTCGCCATCTTCCACAAACGACTCAAGACTCACTTGTTTGGACATCACTTCTACCCTGTATAGCATGACTCCCCCCCCCAAAAAAAACATATATGCACTTGTGTGTTCTTATATTTAGCACTTAAATCATAGCACTTATGTATTTAAGGTATCCTTGATAAATAGCAGCTACTATGCTCAGACGAGGGCTTGAAAATTGTTTCTATTTTTTCTTTATTACTTTATTGACAGTGATATGTTGTGGTTTCTTTCTTGTGACAAATGTACCTTTTGTAAATGTGCTTTGGACAAAAGGGTCTGCTAAATTTCCTAAACGTAAAGGTGAATGTAAATATAAATGAATTAATTTACGATAGCACCATATTGTAGTTCACCACAATTTGTCAATATGACATTACAATGAAACAACAATTCCATTCTTCACGAAGCTAGAGCACAGATAGAAGGCTATAACATACATGCAGCTGTAAAAAAAAAAAAAAACATTTTCCATTTCTGCCTCTGCGTTGAAAGATGAAGAAAAAAAAATAAAAGGACAGCTCAAACAAGAAACATATAGGTTTTATCTAACCACGTACAATGCACCAGGCCTTGTTAATAGCCTAAGGTCCACACAAAGACAGACATGCACACATAAAGGAGAAACGCAGTCCCATACTATCAAACAGCCACACAAATAATGATGTTGTAATGATGCAGGATGAGGGGATTCAATTACAAAAACAAAACAAAAAATGGATTTAAAAAGCCACCCAGCCACACCGCACATCATCAGCCGGTCTATGTGAGGACTCGAGCCAACAATGAATGCTCCTGCTAACAAGTGTTGTGTGTATCAAAGCCTTATTCCCCTGTACTTTAGAGCATCGTGGTTACAAAATAAATCAATTTCAATTATTCAAGACATTACCAGCGATTTATTAGCCACCTGCAGGTCAAAAAGTAGAATATTATTCATAAATCATGTCAGGTTGATTTTTGATAAACGCTGTCTGTAATTCTTGTGGTAGCTGGGGCTTGTCTTCAAAGATATGTTACATGGTAATTACCAACTACTTAGCATTTGCCTAATTGTAAAATTAAGTGTTAGCACAAACAGTTGTACTGTTGTCTTGTGCTTGAGCATTGTTTGTGTCATAATATCTGTTTTTCTAACTTTTTTCTAACTTTTTTTCATTTGTTAATATAATATTGTCAATATTTACTCTACCTTGGTGAGAGTGTCCTTGATCATCTATTTATCTGGCCAGCTTATCTACCATGGACGGTGCACGGTGCAGTAAACATTGCTGCGGTTGTCAGAGTTAGCCTACGGGCTATTTTTCATCTGTGGTCCCCGGACAGATGTTAAGAAGTATAATCTGTTTGTACATGAAGCCCAGCGCGAGTTCAATCGGGAAGGCTATTTTTCATTCACCTCCGTTCCTGCTCCCTCCGTTCACCTGACATGGGCGTTTCTTTATGTACTCTCTCTCCATTTAACCAACCAGATTCTTCTATGAACATTAACCAATCATGTCTGTACTGTCAGCTGTCATTTCAGGTATTCATGCGACCCTCCTCCACCCTATCCTCCTCCAGCTGTTCATCCAGTGGTTCTACTCACCAGAATCAACTCCCCTGTCGACAGGACTCCAGGATCTTCTTCCTTTATCACCACCACCATCGGTTTAACAAAACAAACTCCATCGAGGGGTTTCCTGTTCTACGCACAGCTTGATCAACTTCCCAAATATTACTTCATCACAATGGAGTCTAACCGCCAAAGACTTCCTCACATTTCATGTTCACTCAAAAAATGAAAATGAAATGTATTTTTTTTTTAAATTTAAAACAAGAAAAAAAAAAAAAAACTGTCGACTTATTTTCCAGTGTAATTGAAAAGTGAGCAACCTGAGCAAATTCTGCATTTGTTTCGAGGGTCCAAAGTAGTTGTCAGGACCAAACGTCTTGCCTGTTTCTTGTGTCTATTGTCTTAAGCTGCTACTCTGCCGTCTCGACTTCGACAGACGTTGACATCTAGTATTGTTTCTTGTTCTGTTCTTGTCTTTAATGCATGTTCAGTGACAACCCTCATTCAAGAAATCAATTGTAGCTCATTAGATTCCTATAAAAGAATATTAGATCGAGTGAGAAAATTAGATCGAGGCAGAAATTACACAGCAACAAGGCGCTAAGGGAGTACCATGGCAACGCATGAATATATATTGCAAGACAGATCAATCTGATCTATAGTAGGGCATGGTTTGATGTTTGCACTGAGTGAGCATGCTGTGATCTCTCAGAATAACAGCCGCACGCCCCCTGATGTTTTTCCACACAATACATGAACGGAATATGAAGAATACATGTACCCTGAAGAAATGAGCTTGGTACGCTTGTTTGAAATTACAACTGAAGGTAGGTATGGAAGCAAATATGCGACAAAAAGCACCGCTCGAACCTTTCCCAATGCTCACATCACAACAAATTGTTAAATATTGCCTTTTTTTCCCCCTTTTCTTTTCCTGGCAAATCATGTGTGACGTCTCATGTGTAGACACTGTGCCCGCTCATGCAAAATAAATTCATGCATATTTAAGAGGGATGCAAATGAGAGTGCATGATGAACAGGGCTTTTAGCTTGAAATTTAATTAGAAGTGTAGTCCCCTTTGCAAATGAGTTTACTTTTCCTCTCTGTCTGTCTCTTTCTCTTGTCTTTTTTGCTCTCTTTTACTTTCCATGTCCCCTGCAACCCATTATGCGGGTCCATGTCATGAATTCGAAATCTCTGGTGTGACAGCTCAAGAAGGAAAAAAAAAAAAAAAAAAGTCCTGCCATTCCAAACACCCATCTCATATTTTATACAACAAAGTAGCTGTTGTTTGCAGAGAAAAAGAGACAGAGAAAGAAGAAGAAGAAGAAGAATATACAGGGACTTTGGCTGCCTGTTTCTTCTGATTCTCCTGCCTTTGCTTCTAATATTGCCAAGAACTCAAACTGGAGGTTTTCTGTCTCAATGGTGTGACTCACCTTGGCCCAGAGACAGGGAGGACAGCCTGTCAACCTTCCTGGGGTTGGTTGGGTTGTGAGGTTCCCCCCCCCACTATGTGGCCTAGTTTCTCAACAGCCCTTATATCATGTGGATGCTTATTACCACATTCTGAACAGAGCTAATGCAGGAAACTTGACCCCTGGGCCGAGGTCAAGTCCACCAAGTGCTCCAAATCCCCCCCTGCCACCTTTTGTAGCTCTTCTCCTCAACTTTCCTTGACTAACTCCCACGTCTACACATCTATCTGTCCCATTATCTGCTTCCTCTGGGGCCTTTTGCTTTCCAAAACTGTCTGATGCAATGCCTGACCTATCCCACAATTGTGTTATTTACGGGCGTGTGCCATCGGAGAGCATGGACGAAATCAAATCCTTTGAAAGCCAGCTTCTCTGTGGTATTAATTTCACGTTAAAACAATAGAACTCGGATGTCGAGTCGTCATAAAAGTGAATGCGATCCTCATTTAGGGCAAAGTCAATTTGCATCCGCCTGCTACTTTATGGGATTCGATGACCAGTAAGAGCCTTTGGGGGACATTACAGCACAAAGTGACCCTCTAACTCTTCTTGGTGAGGCGCTCATTTGAAATCTTACGATGCTGCTTCAGGTCTCCTTGGCGCATCTCCTGCATAGTGTTGGCTCGCTGAGAGGAGTCTCGTAAATATCCCTTACTCTCGGTCCCTCTTGGAAAGGGCAGGGCGACAGATCTCTGGCTCCCAGTGACATATTTCCACCTCTGTCTGTACTAATGTGGGACCCCATATGGTGAAGGGAGGGGTCCAGGGATGGGGATGGGCAATCAGTACAGTGGAGCTTCTTTGTTAATGCTCATCACTCATGACATATTTTTTTAAAATTATAATATTATTATACGATTATCTTTTTTCATATTTTCATTTAAAAAAAAGCATCTACCAGCATATTGCATGTGCCCCTCTTCCCTGTTTCCTGTCTACCTCTGCTGCCTAATGAGGGTGAAAAATGCCCCCCAAAAAATCCTGAAAAATAGAATATGGCATACCTTCACCAAGGCCTAACAGCCCCCTTTAATTCAATCAAGCCTAATCCAGTATCAGACTGGATATCCCTGTGTAACTAACAGCCGAGCACAGGACAACAAAACAAAGCAGATGGAATCATAATCTCCACTGTATTGTGGAAGAATCATTCATAGATACCAGTCAACAATATATGCCTGATTTCTTAAATTAACAAAGATGTGGTAGAAAAAAATCCCAGAGCCGTCCCTTTATCCAGATCTGCACCAAAAGTGGGAAATCATCTAGAGGTCTCAGTTTCACACTGACAAAATCAAACCAGTCTTGAACTGTGGTCACCGGCTTGGCAGTCTTCTCGCCTGTAAGTTCACCATCTCCTCCGCCTCCTGTCATGATATTCAGGTAATAAACATGTAATTTGAAGGTTCTGTTAATGTGGACGCTTGAACTAGCCACTCCAACTTTATCCTGACTGGATCGACACTTTTCTTTGAGAGATAAGGTTCATGTTTAGTTGTTAAATGAGTTTCTATCGACACACACTCTTGTTCCACTTTCTCTCTCTCTCTCGCTCTCTCTTCAAGTGTGTCAAGTAGAACCTGGTAGCTTTCAGCTAGCAACCAAACACACTAATGTCCATTTATTTCAGACACCCACCCACACAGTGCACCTTTCCTCCACTCTCTCCTCTGTTGACCAAAACAGTGATTCGAAAGTGAAAGTAAAAAATGATTGGAAATAATTAACAAATGAAGACAATATTTGGGTTAGATGAGTAAACGTCAGAGCAGCTGAGTGGCGATATGACTATCCTTTTTTTCCGATGGAATTAGTGAACAATGAATTTATCAAGACAACTGGTAAACATGGAGTATAAATGCCATTAACAATCCATTAAAACTGCAGCAGATCAGAAAAGACAGTCCTCTCATATGATAAATGAGGTAAAAACCAATATGCATATTAACTTATAATATAGCTCAGTGTTAAAATGATCAAATATTATTCTTATCTTTTTAAATTTGGAAACATATTAATGCCTGAATTGGTGTTTTGTCATGGCACTGCTATTTTAAGTTGTGTTATAATTTGTCAATTAATATTTCCTTTATGTATCTTTAACATGAGTCGCATTCTAGAATGTAGGGTCATGTTCTCTTGTCCTCATTAACTTTTCAAAATATCTCCACCGGCATGGAGACCTATGGAGACAGTCATTCTCATCCCATTATCGGGATTCACAAACTCCTTAGGCTCCTTTTTTACCTCCACCATGGAGTAGATGTGGATGTTTCCAGCCTTGTCTGTTGGTTGGTTGGTTTTTCGCAGGATTACACAAAAATGACTGTGCATTTGCAACGAACCTTGGAAGGGGGATGGGTTTCTTAGCTTTTGGTGCAAATCCAGATAAAGGCACAGATCCAGGAATTTATCCCACCATCTTAATTTTGAGTCCCCATGAAATTGAAGGAGGTGACTTATTTGATTTTGTATACTTACACGTTCCCTGAAGAAATGGTTCAGTAGGGAGGGACACATTTGAATTGCAGACCCCCCATGCAGCGACATGTCAAATTAGCTGACTCTGATCACGAAGAGCTCCCCCCATTGGTTCCTCTGACAGCCCTCAGATTTCTCTTGTGTTGTGTTTCAGTGGCATCCTGGTGACGTATGGTGTAGGTCCTCAGATACTGGTCATCTGCCCCATCTGTGACTAACGGTGCAGCACTACGAGGCCTTTCCCGCACTGAACCAATGTTCACTGCCAAATTTTAGAGCTGCATCTTTTGATTTTATTCATTGTCACTTAATCAAGAAAATAAGCACCAGATAAATGAGTTGTTTGGTCAATAAAATGTCAGCAAAAAGGTAAGAGATGTCGCTTGGGGAAGCAGCTCTTTCCATCTCAAACAGGCACTCAACCATTTTCCAGCAGAGTACTTTGGACATAAAATGGACAATAATCATCAGCATCAACCACAATCAAAATTCCAGCCCCAGTACGATCTGCGGGACGTTTTGGAACAGGTACAATCCATCGAGGCCCCTGCTTGCATACCTCCAGGAAGGATCTCAGCACCCTGGTGCCAGACGCTAAAAGACATAAGACCCTAACCCTAACCCCCACAGGTCTTGCTTCCTTGCATTGATGAGTCAGGGTCAGGAACCTACAATTTCTGAATGAAGTTTAGGGAAAAGTAACACACACTCATACACAAACCAATACCAGCACACATTAAATACAGCAGCCTGGTCAGTGTCCCATCCTATAGCTTCACTTCTTGTGCAGTTACGTTACATAAGTGAAATGTGCATGTTACATAAGTGACGTAGTGACTCACTTACGTGATGTGGCGGAAGTAACAGCGCAGTGAGACATGCTGTAAACTTTTATGATTGTAGCTGTCGTGACGGCCCCTTTAGAGAAGAACAGGACAGCTTGTAGCTGTTAGTGCCTGTCAGATCCATTCCACTGTAGTTGATAAGACATCTATTGTCTAAATTGACACCTGCCAAAACCTTGAAACACAGTCCAGCCTGCTGATTTGTCCCTACCAACACTCTAACTGACGACACCCTAGAATGAATATAATGACTCCCAAACTACTCTCCTGCTGTAATCATAAGATGCCTGCAAATGATGTTCATTAGTAAACCAATCAGTGGAGAAATTCCTCAAATCGTGGCAGAGGTATCCATCCAGAAAATAAACTTGAATTTCTCACAAGAAATCCACACATCTGATTTAATCTGCTCCTCTAAAACTGATCTACCAATTGAATGCCAAGGGAATCAAATGAAAGAAATGTGTGTATTTGCTGCCAGGTTGATTGTTTGTGGTGCTATTCAGTCCTTTCCATATTGAGTTAGCTGAATTATTATGTCCAGCGGTGAGACAGGGAACTCATTTATGCAACTAACAGTGCACCTCATTTATCACTCAATGCGCTAGAATATTTATACAAGAAGAATTTAATTTAATAATGAAAAGTGTTTCAGCTGCAAATTAAACAGTGCTCCATCTTTAAAAAGCATTTGGCTTGCTTGTTTCATTTATTAAACAAGATTTGACCCAGACTCAGAATCTCTCAGTGTTTAACACTCAAGCAAATATTGACAAAGTGGAGCTAGGTAAACCTGAGGGGGCAGCTCACAGCCTTCCTCAAACACCCCTCTTTTTCCCCAAACAAACCTTTTTAGTCGGTTTACACGGGGAAAATATCAAGTGAGTGATTTGTTATTTGGCGTCAGGCAATACCCACTAAATCTCGATGAACCTGTTAAACTGCTCATATCCTCTCCACCTACTTCTACCCACTAATGCTCTTCTCCAGAGTCATTAATACTGTATTACCTCAGTGGAACATGGATCCTCCTGATCATCATCCACCGGCTCCATCACGTCGTCGCTCCGGGCACCATTAAACAGAGTGCCAAAGTGCAGAGCGCCAAAGACGTCGCCTTGCATGTCATTTATCTTAAACTCATTTACTCTAACCACTCTCGCATCGGCTCCCTCTCCTCACCCACAGATCTTAATATCATACAGTCCTAATTAATATTACTGCTTAATTAAACACTCATATTTAAAGAATGTAGCAAGAGGTGAAGGAGGAGGGAAGAAGCTTTCATTTGTGCTATTAATTGTCTCGGTCATTAGTTTGTTTCTATCTGTCAGTGTGTCTGGCTGTGATGAGCTTCACTAATTGAACTGTGCTATAGAAATAGTCTGCCAGTGCCCACTTTTGGTACTTTTGCTTGTTGTGATGTCATTTCCCTGGGTCCTTCAAAGTAGGGCTAAATGAAACGTTTTTTAAGATTATGTGAGGGTGAAGTCAATGAAAACATGTACCATAATCCTTGCGATGTCCAGTTTACTCAGCCATTTTTTAAATTTGTTTTGAGCGATGTAAACTAAGCCAGTTGGTTTCCTGGAGACCTAGACTAGAAGCCGAAGACAGATCAATTTAAGGAGTGGGTAAAAACAAGACCGGACGGATGAGCGCTTGTTGGAGAGGAGCGCTTGTTGGAGAGGATAGCTGTGTGCAGTAAGCAGAGCGGTAGAAACAAAGTTTAGTGTGAAGGTGAATGATATTTGTAGACTACAGTACTTTTACAGTATTGGCACTGTATTATCCTATAGTTTCAAAGTCTTGTGAGGACGGACTCAGCGCACCTGCTGTTGCATCACCTCCCAGTTTGGGGACACAATTCATGTATCGTAGTTTAGACTGAAACTAATCTATCATATACTGATGTGTTGAAGGATCTAGGGATTTCTGTCCTCATTTGTGCACTAACTTACTGGCCCCAAAGGTTAACAATCCAAACTCTTGTAATATTTTGAACACTTCTCAAGATTGAACTGAGTAACCCTGAACTATTTGATTGAGACTCTGTATTGTGTCACATTCTATTTGTGTTGCATTTCATAGTTGAAAGCTAAGCTTGTATACACACACAACATTGCACTCCCACGCTAACACACATCTGTGCACAAACATTCCCATACCCACATTAGACACTGGTAAACATACATGCTGCGGTATTGGTTCCTATTCAGTATTCTTCCTGTGATGGAAAAAAAAAGGAAAATGTTAATATAAAGGTTTTTTGCGTAGGTCTGTGTATCATTTAATTCATTTGATATTCAATAGATCCCAGAATCAGAAAATGAAAAAAAAAGAAAGAAAAATCATTATTTGATTATGACTGTGATACAAAAAAAAGAAAAAGAAGAAATGATGATGGTCAGTGAATCAGTTGCAGAACAGAGTGACCCAATGGAAAGTCGCACTGGTCCACATGGCAACATATCTGCACTGCTCCGGTCTTCTCCTTTACTCGGCTGGACTCAGGATGCAATGTCGAGGTTGAATGTGTTTAGAAGGGCCGTGATGTATGGACCAAGGCTTTTGATGGAGGATGCCTTGCTGCATAATCGCATAACCCTTTCACTGTAATATCTGTTGGCAAACACAATTCTTCAATAAGGTACGTAGTCTATGATGCATACACATCTGAGCATCTCCATAATTTCAGAATGGTTAACTGCTAGCCTTTCATCCTGGTGACTGGGTTGGACAGAACCCATAGTAATATGCACGTCTCCATTTTTAGGATAGGTTAAGTCAGCCTCCAAAACAGGAGGCCTTTTTATAACGCCTGTTCCGCCTGGCGGAGTTTTTTTTAAATTTGTTTTAACCGCAGTTTCTAGTCGGGTTAGTAAGTAATTTCACATTAACAAACGATTTTTGTGTGATGTACATGTTACTTTCAGTCCTGTATTTTATTACGTTTGTGACTGTATCAGTTTGGTCGAGTTACACTTGCGGGTGAAGCCTTTATTTTTGCCGATGCACTGTTTAATATGCCCAGCAGTGGATCGCGGAGTTTCGCCTCAGGTTGTTTAATGGATTTGCTTACGTCTGTTAAGTCTAAGAGATGATTTGTATGACACTGTAGCAGTGAGTTTGATGATACTGCGGATGTGTGTTTGTTTGGTGACATCTGTAGTTATTTGTGTGGATGTGTTCATGTGTGGGATGCTGTGATTTTTACTGTGCTGAAGCATTATAGATGTTACATTTTGTAATATCTATTTTCTGTTTATTGTTGCAGTCTTACAGATGTGAATGGGGGAAAACAAAGGAAATAAAACTGAGGAAAAAAGAGAACAAAAGATAAAACAACAATCCTCAACAAAACTTCTGGAGTTTCCCTTCCTCATGCTGTTAACTATCTGTCTAGCTGTACAAAGCTGACGTCTTACATGTGAGGGCTGAATAACGCCAATGCACTGATTTCTAAGTGAACAACCTGTAAGGAGGGGGTGCTTCCAATTTGTAAGTTAAGCTTGGCTTAGTAATTGTCATTCCGTTCCAAAGGAAAACAAGAGATCATTTTGAGTACTGTAAAGAGCCGTCTGGAGTGTTTTTGCAAGAAGTGTGATTTAGAAATTAAAAGTGTAAGCAGAAAGTGTGCTTTCACTTTTACAGATTTGTTCAGGGATTTGGAACATGAGTTTCAGCTCTCAGCGATTGCATTTCAAGTTCCAATTTGAGCACGTAAACAATTGTGAAAATATGACAAATTTGTATTCTCCACAGATAATTTTGCCTTTTTTTTATCACTGTCAACAGCTATGCTGAGCAAAACAGGCTACATGCATGTTCGATTTCCAGGTCTTTCTCTCACCTCTCTGTTTATTCTAAATAGCAGACAGTATATTCATGTGGGTTCAATGTTTTTCTCATTTATTATCAGCAGCAAAAGGAAGGACAACTGTAAGGCCAGCACTTTGAGCTTCACTTATTGTTTTATCACAGTCCATAACTCTGCATAATGTGTCCCTGTGACCTTAATATAAGGAGCTTATGAAATCAGCAATGGCATAAATATTGATAATGTCTCATTCAGATGCTGTTTCTTTCAAACATTACATCGTAATTATGGCCGGCAATCAGTATTGATATCCCGGTGCGGCTGTGCACACTGGGCCAGTAGTAATACAATTTGATGCCAGGCGGAAGAGAAGGGGAATCAAATCACGGGACTGGAACAGGATGCCCTGGAGCTAACCAAGGAGAGCCAGAGAGGACACCTGAGCTCTGCAAGATGGTTATTCACTGGGAAAATAGATCCTGCTTGAAGGACAATGCAGGTGTTTTGCATTTTCACAGTAACTTTAGAAACTAGAAACAGTCAAGGTCAATTTATTTGTATGTGTTCACATGCTTGGCCAATAAAGATGATTCTGATTTTCATTTATTACAAATAAAACACTCATAAGCTCATGCTGTCACATTTTTATCACTGAATTTTAGATTAATTTATGTTTTCCTTTTGGTTTTCTTTCATTTTATTTCAGCCAGGCAGTTTTTCACAGTTGCTAAAAAAATAAAAAAAATAAATCACACTCAGAGTTCTAAACTCATTTATCAAATCCTTCGCTCTTATTACAAAACTCATATGTTCACTAGCTAAACCATATATTGTGCTGAGATGCATCTATGTTGCAAAATGGTAGACACTGGTGGCAAAGGATAAAAATTGTTGTTGTTTGTTGCCACTTTAAAAAAAGTGAGAAAATAAAATCCTGGATCAGTCCCTTTTCCAAGATCTGCAATCTGTCTGTGTGTCTGGAAGAAACAAGCAAAATGGTGGCCAGGGTTCAAAATGCCAAAGTGGCATTACCTATCAAAAACTACAAACATACAAAGTCGGGGTACGAGCAGGATCTTGCGTTGCTGCTGTAGAGAGAAGTTCTGTGGGCCTGCTGGAACTGCAGCTCATATTTAGCCCAGGAGGATCTAGGAGAAGAGCTGCGGGGAAAGGCCATCCAGTGGGAGAAGAGCTGGAGAGACGAGAAGAGCAATGAAAAGAGCTGGAGCGTTGACTACGTGGTCAGTGCGGGGTCTGTCACCCTGACCAATTGTAGCTCAAAACTGTGTCTCTTGGCAGTCTCTCCATCTAGGTGTGAAGACTGGAGAATTCTGGGGAAATTAGTCCAGTTCAGAATCCATTTTGAAATCCACAGAATCAAACAACTGGGCAGCCTGTAAGAGACAGATTTTCTTCTAGTTGAGGCAGGTATGTTGTACATGTCATGGTTTTGACCTGCTGGTTAAACATTAGCCAGTGATTCACAAATGTTTGTCTTCCAGCATACTCTCTCTTCCTCAGCCCATTAAAATTGTTTCTTTTTCTCTGCATGGCAGTGGGAGGCCTATGACCGAAACCCCTTTACCAAACAAAAGTCTCCCACAGGCAGTGCGTTGGCCTGCGGTGACATAGGTGTGGAGAATAGTGAAGGCTGAATCCAAACCACTAGAGGGGTTTTCCCCTGTTGCTAAGACAAAGCCTTCTGGCCAACACAAATACATGGCGCTGAGGCAGAATAATACCTGTATTTCTGTATTATCCTGTACACAATGTGTTCTGTTCAAAGTTGAGAACATACATGTTGATAATTACATGCAATTACATTACAAAACGTGTTTTTTCTATAGCTGCATGCTCTGAACAGTGTTCTTTTTTTTTTTTAAATTGCTGCTCATGTATACATGTCCTGATGGCTGTGTGTGATTTGAAAGCATTGTTTGCCTTTTAGTACCGATACAACTGTTTTAAGGCAATTGTTTGATTTTGCCAGAAGAGCCAGAGTTTTTTTGATTGTTGTCTCAATAGTCAGTTTTATGTTTACAGTTTTGAAAAAAGGCTGGAATGGTTCAAATGTGTCTCAGCAAATGTGTAGAACACAAAAAGAGTTTTAAAGGGGCTGCTTAAATAAAGAGTAATATGTGAGCAATCACAGATGTGTTTAAGGAAGGAGTTTCATGGAGAAGGGATGGCTATGGAATGGCTCTGACACCCGAGGTTTGATACTTTGACCTGGACAGAGGGGTTGACATCAGGAGTTTGACTTGAGGAGAGGTTGTATTAAATTATCAACCAAGTAGTTTTCTTGAGTGTACAACATAGGTCCAGCACGTGTGTCGCTATGCCACAATGGTCATTTTGTTTCGGGTGATATATATATATATATTTATATATATGGTCATTTTCAGTCAGTGAGGAATGAGGATGTGTTTTTAAAAAGCGAAGCAGGGTTGAGCCTGATCACAGCCCGGATGAGGGCAGCAGGGTTAGCAAGGATCACGCTTTGATATTCCATCGGCCAAAAAGCCAAACCAGCAACTTTGAAATAATCTATAATGGATGATTCATAAGGAAAAAAAGGGTGGTAAAAATCCACTGTTCGTGGTCTGTGTAGAAAGAAGTTCAGCTGAAGCTAATGAGACATTTTACAAGTCTAAGTTACACAAAAGATGTGGTTTCTTATGACCTATAGGAGCCCCCAGTCAAATCAAGTCACTTTGTGTTAATAGAGCCCAATATCACAAATTACATTTGGCTCAAAGTAAATGATAAACGGCCTCCTGGGACCATCTACCGTTTCCGGGCTCCTGCTGCCTTGAAATACTGACTGATCTGGATCATCACACTCTGGACTCTGCTGGATCCCTGCTCTCCTCTGCTTCACCACCTCCTCATATCTATATTTCTGTACATCTTGATGCCTCTCTCTGTCTATTACTAATTATCTTGTGTGGCCTGCCCTCTTCCAGGTCACCATGGTGGATAGGAGGTCGTCTGCCTCGGGCTGCTCGGTCGTCTCCTGGATCCACTCAAATTACATATAACTTGTATCAGACTTTCTGTTGATGTAACTTGTAAACTGTGATTTGTTACTCTTTTCTGTACACGCAACATCTATTGCATGCCTGTTCGTCCTGGAAGAGGGATCCCTCCTCTGTGGCTCTTCCTGAGGTTTCTTCCATTGTTTTTTTTACCCTGTTAAAAGGTTTTTTTTCCATCAGCATGTGAAGTTTTCCTCACTCGAATCGAGGGTCTTAGGACAGAGGATGTTGTTCACTGTACAGATTGTAAAGCCCA
>CAEMYA010000084.1:841209-884603 GCA_903131615.1 Diplodus sargus
GGGTTTTTTTCCATCAACATGTGAAGTTTTTCCTCACTCGAATCGAGGGTCTTAGGACAGAGGATGTTGTTCACTGTACAGACTGTAAAGCCCATTGAGGCACTGTGATTGTGATTTTGGGCTATATGAATACAATTGATTTGATTTGATTTGATTTTCATTTTGCTTTTCTAGTCTTACCAACCACCCAAAGTGCTTTACAAACCAAGTCAGCATTCATCCATTCATACACATTAACACGCTGGTGGCAGAGGCTACTCTGCAGGGCACCACCTGCTCACCAGGAGTCATAGTGCCAAGAAAGAGACCACTTTCACTGGTTTAACTTTAAGCAACCATCAAGACATTTTCAAGCCTTAAAAGGTAGCGTGAAGAAATAATACGTTTCAACATTTCCACGGTTGGCGGAAACCCACAGTACCAACTTTCATTCTGGAGACTGCCAGAGACAGAAGCCGTTTTTAGACAGAGCACCAAGCCACCAATTTGCCCGTCCTTTTGGCGGCTCTGTCCGCGGTTTTAGACAGAGGGCGGCAAACTGGGGGTCTGTTTTGGTCCGCCGATTTTCCGCCTCAGAGGGTGCACTTATTTCCACCTCGACTGCAATCTAAAAATGAGGCGGAAATGTGCCGGCCTCTGCATGAGGTGGGCGGAGGTGTCGATGGTGTACACTGTTGTGCGCCCCACAGCCGGGGAGTTTTAAAACCAGGAAACAGCTGATCACAGCAGTCATTCCATCATTTCATCCGCAGACATTAAGATGAGCGACTGGACAGCCGCTGAGATCCAGGAGATGCAGCGTCTCCTCGGTCTCTGCAGCTGTTTGGTTATATTAGCTTGCTGTTGTGTCGGCAAGCTAAGAACGGTCACTACTTTCAAATTAAAAGCCCCCCCGCTAAGAACCCAGTTCTACACTCCAATGGGGTGCAATGTAAAGCTCTTATTTTGAAGACAAATTCTATGTCACTGTCCGCAGCCCAATTTCGAGCTTCACGTCACGTCACATGTTTACACCTACCTCAGAGGCGGCACATTGCCGCCCTTACCTTGGAGCAAATGTGCTGCCTTTTCTATCTAAAAAGGGCTAGAGAGAGACAGCCGCTGGTACAGCAAAGAGAAGCCCCGGTGAAAAGAGAGGAAGAGAAAAATTATGAAGAGAATGATAAGGGAGTTATCAGAAATCATGATAAAGCTCTTTCATGTGCTGACTGCATAGATTGATGAAGACTGAGAATGATGCGTGGTGGTGACAGGTACAAGGCCCGAGGTATTGAAAAATAAGCACTAATTGAAAGTGAAGGTGAAACTATGTGATTTTAGATTCAAAAGCCTCAACAGAGTTAAACTGTGTCCAGAGAAAAGCAGGTACGGTAGTTAAAAGCCCTGCAGCCTGCTAACATATTTTTCACCTCAGGTGACTGTCATGAGCCATGTATTCTGAGAGTGGAGAGCACAGGACAGGACGTATCAGACAGGGTGAGATTATGTACAATTTTACAAGCCATTAAATCTGATCTGAGTCTGACATGGATAGGAAGAACTGGAGTCTTTGGTGAGTTTGGTGAGAGGTGAACTGGAAGGTGAAACACACACATATCTTTGTTGCGTGCTGGTGCCCACTTGCTTACAGCTGAAGTACAGTAAAGTAATCTGGCTGTCAAACTCTAAAATGTCAATAATGAAGCTAAATGTCAAACAGTTTGCCGATGATTAACACGACATTAAACAACCAACTTTTGCAGATGGTAATCTTTGTACACGACTATTTGACATTCTAATGGACAAGGTGATGTTTTAGTTTTATCCACCTCACGTTCAGTCTCATTCGCAGACTTTGGTCCCTGCTCTCTGACTCTCTCCCAGAAGTTACAGCAACAGACATTTTTGGAAACATTTAGAATAATGTAAGTACACAACGACATAATGAAAAAAAGGTCATTTTAATGCAGAGATCTCATATATTTAGGTTTTATTGACAAAAAATGTCTGTGACCCAAAAAAGCTTAAAATAATGAGGAAGTATGAGGAAAATTTTGACAAATGCCATTGTTCCTTTGGGAAAATATGACCCATTTCCATTGATTGCAGGTAATTTTGCTCATAACCACCCTGTAAACAAAAGTCAAGTTTCTTTGCAACTTGGATGTAGTTTTGCAATTTGTGTCGTTTCCAGCACAAAATGCCCTTCACAGCTCTGTGGCGGCTGATTGGAAATCCTTCCAGCCTGGTCCGTCTCTCCACTGTGTAGTTGACCCAGATCTGGCTGAAGTCATCAGACAAATGACATATTTCTCAAACACTTTGCCAACCCTGTCCACTCCCCTACAGATACCTGGTCAGTGCATGACAGCATTAGCCATTACAAATTGGCCTGGACAGAAACCTGATGCATGTGTGTGTGTGTGTGTGTGTGTGTGTTTGCTATTGTCTGTCAGCGTGAATAGCCTGGTATCCTCTTCTCACACCTGTCACCTCTGCCATCCCCTATTCACCTGCTAATGAGAACACACACACTTTAGATTATTCAGCTCCCAAACAAACACTCCCTCTGTGTCTGCCTTCCTCAACAATTCAAGTTATTCATCCCCCGTCACTCTGCTGTTGTCTTTTTCCATCAGGCTGTCAAAAGCAGGGAGACAGTGCTGGATGAGGAACAGGGACAGAGACAGGCCACTTTCATTTTATCTGTCAATCGATTGTGTCTCAGATGGCTGTCATGCCTATCCCAATCCTCAGCTTTTCTAACAGTCTCTGCTCACTATTTCACTATTTATCTATCAGACTCTCTCAACTCCACTGCGTTGTCTGTGGCTTGTTTATGCTTCCCTCGGTCGGTCCGTCACTCTCACTTCTGTTTGCTTGGTTGAATTTTCTGCCTTTTTCTTTCTTTGTTTGCACACATGGAAAAGCAAACACACACACACACACACACACACACACACACACACACACACACACACACACACACACACAAAGACAGAGTTTTCATTGTTGGGAGAGCAGGTGAGAGCTGTAAATGTTCTGCTGCTGCTATGCGATTAGAAATGATGAGTTCGACTGTGAGGCTGTTGATTGCCCACACAGAGCCCTCTTTCACACACTATAAAAAAACACCAACCATGGTCGTTAGGTCCTTCTAAATTTAACCTGTACAAGTCCAGGAAAAGTCAACTCAACTTTACGTCTTTTTGAGGAACACTAGTATTCGCAGCTCCTTGCCCTTTTCTACCAAATAGTAAGTCCTTTTTGCACATCGCTGTATGTGTTTTCAATCCATCTGAAAACATGTATAATGAGGTTAATATTGATCACTATTGTGTTACATTTGATGCAACAAGAACATATTAATCTTTCACCAGGAATAGTTATACTTTATGGGTAATATGGCTCTTTGCTTTCTTTCAAACAGGGAGATGAAGAGGAAGGATATCAATCAATGGTTGTGTATTCAGTATAGAGCTGGAATCAGGATATGGTTAGCCTAGATTAATGCAAGGACTATGAGCAAAGGGAAATAGCTTTGTTTACTAGAGCCTGACCAAGAAATTGGTTGACGAATTTCATTTGCTGATATTGGCCTATGACAGATACGGTACTGGGTATATGCTGTCTGATAAGCGAGGTCTTCTGTTTTAGTGCACTGATGTCATTTGAGACAATAAAGCGAGGGATAATTGCACAAAAATATTTGTACATCCGATGATATTCCAATATCAGAATTTATGATACCAGTTGAAGGAGAAAGCGGTTGTGTTTTGGACTGAGCAGTGGGCCTTGGGACCATCACGGACATGGTGCCTTTCGACCACCCTGATCCTGAGAGTCGGATTAAGAGTCGTGATAATGTGAAATCTAAAAGCTGTTGTGCCCACACCTCTACAGAGACCAGTCTCCACCACAACATCGCAGATCAAGCTGTTGCATTCGACTCGATGACTGTGTGCAGTATACTTGTCTTCACAGTGAGCTTCTTGGGTTTCGTACATTATAGCCTATAAAATGACAAGCCTGTCCATATCAGTCAAAACACAAACATATGTTGAAAATGAATTTGTATTATTCGTTATCACGATTCATATAGCTGTTCTTCTTTCATATGACCTGGTTGCTGCTGCGTTACTGTGGCGATGTCGTGGCAGGAGAGGGGGGGAGCTGCACTTGATAACTGTAGATGCTCATCCTTGATAAGGAACATATTACTGACATAGCATTTTGCTTATAAACAGTCAAAGGGAGTTGTTGTCATCATGTTTATTGTTGATCACTATCAAAATCTCAATATCACTATTGCTGTGCTGCTCAGTGGGAAGAGGGCTAAATGCGTTTTTCTTTTTTTCCTAAAATGTGACCCTCGAGGGGTAGAACGGATGTCAATGAGGAATGAAAATAGCGTGTCTGGTTCAAGAGGGAGAAGAAAAAAACTCAGGGCCAATTGTACATTATGTTACCTCACTGTAGAAGTAAGGGAAAAGTACTCACTGTTGACTTCTGGATTCACATTGTAAGACAATGGAGCTCTGTGGCACAGATGAATACGATACAGTATATGAATATGTGAATACACAAAAACTGCACAAGACTATAAGAAACATCAACATAAATATATAAACTATCCAAACTAAACTTCACAGCATAATAGGATATCTTTTACTCCAGACTAAAGTGTTTGAAATGCAGACCCTGCTCACAGCTCGGAGTACAAACACAGAGAACAGTGTGAGACAGAGATGAGTCTTTCATTCAGCCAGTGCAGGCACTGACGAAAACCACAGACGAGAAATAAATGAGCAGCAGTAGGTGTGGACTGGGCTTGAGAGTGACACTGTTTGATCAAATATAGAAAGCGGTCTAATGTGAACCATTCTGACAGGAATGACAGGAGCATCCTCTCTCTGTTTCAAATAATATCAGATTGGCAGTGAGTGGTTATCTTTCAAGACTGGAAGAAATGAGCGTAATGGGAACTGTTACCATAACTGATAGTCCTCCAATTCATCCTCCTTTCATATCAACAAGCCATTTGAAGTGTGAGCCATTAACAGTAATCTTGCACAATGATGACAGGGACACTAAAAGGGTTTCATTCGAAAACAGCTCGACAAATAGTAAACTCACCGAACACACTATTTTATCCTGGTAAAAATTACCACAGTAAGAAGATGATGGGGAATCCTGTCATATAAACACACAAACAATCGGTAGGTATTAGCAATATGTTCAATAACTAAATACTGGAAGTGAAGAAAACAGCAGAGAGCATGAATCATAAAATAGATAAGAATATGAAAACTGTATATGTATTATTATTATCATTATAATAAGAGTTATTTATAAGACAAATCATGTTTTAAACTGCTGGTGTGGAGTTTGAAATATATTAGCATTTACCAGGTCAGACGCTTGCTCCTCATTAGACTATTTTTTTTAAAAAGCTGGCGTTGAGATAAAAAAAAAAAAAAAAACACCTATTCATGTCATTGTGATGTTCTGAAAGACAAAATTGCTCCGTTCTGAAAAGTGAGAAGACATACGGGTTTGTGGAGACTTAATGCTGTGAAAGACAGAGATGGAGGAGGCTGATGAGAAAGAGGAAGCTTGTAATCTTGCTGGTGGCTGTCTGACCATGGTGCACAGCGCTCGAGATCAAAAGCAGCAGCACAAAGCCTGAGAAAGACACGCTTCCGCTATTCCATCGTCCACAGGTTTTTCCACTTGTTTAAACATTTATTCATCATTTCATCACCCTAACACACAAATGTGGGCTGCAAAAGAGACGATTATGTCACGTTTTGGCGAAAATTTGGTGAGAACCCAAGTGCAGGAACACAAGCATTCATTGACAAGCTGAAAATCCTAAAAAGTAAAATTCAAAAACCAAGGAGAGTACATTCCTGTAATACAAAGAAGCAAACAAAAAGGCAAAACAAAGTACCAACTAAGAGGAGCTCAGTACAACAAAGAGAGGAGGAATACAGCAGAAAACATACCATGGGGCGGAGGAGGCTCAGGGGAATGACACCAGACAAACTGACAGAGATATGATGGAGCAGACTATATACACACAAGGGCTGATTGACGTACAAAACACAAGTGAACACATTTACACAAGGGGGGGGGGTAAAACAGGAAATGTGTGCGTAAAACAGGAAATCACAGAATCACAATGAGAAACATGACAGACCATCCTGTCCCTGCTAATTGAGCTGCTGTATAATGACTCAGTGCACCCAAATTACGTTCTGGCGTGGGGATGATCACTGCTGGGAAATCTGTGCACAGGAAATGAACTAACTGAAACGGAAACACAAAAACCACTCACCTGATGAAGTCATTCCACTTGAAACTTTCCTTTCCCCGTCAGTTATTTGTTTCTGTTCGCTGAAGATATTTCTTATTTTTAATTGGTCACAGCAACCATTTTCCTTGAGAACTGAGATAAAAAAAATTTAAAAAATAAATAAAAGAAAAAAAAAACAACAGGCTGTCATAGTGACACAGTGACATTTTACACTGATGTGATTCTAGGTCGAGAGTATGGAACTTATTTGACCATTTTGCCTGTAATATGACAGACACACACACACACACACACACTTGCCTTTGTATTTGACTTATTTGAACATTTGATCACATTGCAATGGTTTGCTGCTCCCATATTTTAGAGGGTTTTGCCTCAAGACAAACTTTGCTGGTGTCAGGGTTTTCCATTCAAACAAACAAAGAACACAAATGTACAGTATTCTCTCTCTCACTCTATTTTTAGTCTAGGCAATGTGGCTCTAGGGACTGAAATGTCAGTCAACACTTTGGCTCAAAATAAAACATGATGACAACTACTGGATGGACTGTCATGAAATTTGATAAATATACCCATTGTCCCCAGAGGATGAATCCCACTGACTTTAACAGTCTCCCAGCACCACCAAGAGGTCGTCTTGTCCAACAGTTTAGGTCATAATTTAAAATAACTCATGAAACCTAAGACATAATTTGCTCTGTTTTTCTACTTGAATTTCTGAGGTCTGGAAACATTTGTTTAATTTACATTCTCAATCATATATTTCCTGAACCAATATATTCCAGTCAAATCTAGCAGTTTTGTCAGTGGCCTTAAGCTTCAAACTATGATGCTCTACCTACCCCTCTCAGTTTTTCAGTAATGCATAATATACAATCTGTGGTTAGACTTTCAAAATACAATTTTTTAAGAAGCAGCTTAAATAAAATATATCTATATTAATACTTCCCGACTCTTAATAAGGTTGTGAAATGGTTGGTTAGGTTTTGGCAAAAAAAAAATAATACTAGGTTAAGTTTAGAAAAAGACGGTACTGTGGGTAAAAGTAACTACATTCAGTCTAGCAACGTAAGTGATGTAACTCACGTCATGTAACATACGTAAATATTAACTTCTTGGGAGGGAGAATGGACTGTTGTTGTAAATAACATTTATGTGGAGTACAAATGGGAACATTTGTCACTGGCTTCAATTTGAGTAATACAATGTACCATGAGGATGTTTTGCTTTTTATAAGCTTTTGTTTCATGTTTTCTTTTCATTTTTTAAGTGGCGTATGGTGTAATAACTTGATTTGCTATTTCTGATTAAATGTTGAAATAGCCAGTCACATTATTACATGCACCTACCTCCACCGAGCATTGTGTCCGCTTCTGCTCAAAGTTTTTCGCTTGCTCATGGGGGAAATGTTGGAGTATGGTATGTACCTGCTCAATTTGGAAAGTGTAATGAGATCACCTTTGCTGTAAAATTGGCTCTATACAAAAAAAAAGACTGATTGACTAATTGATTGATTGATTGAAAACACACAAGACAAGTGCTATGTAGAACAAATGATACCACAAGATACCACTGAGACAAAGTACTTCAGCACAGTACACTACAACAAGCACTGTGGTTTTCACTGGCCTGGAAGAGGATTTAGAAATGTACTATATATATATATATACATCTCAAATAAGTGCTTGAGTATAGCACTTGAGTTACTGTACTGAGTTACATCACTCTAAAGTTCTTGCACAGAAGCTGTAAAATTGATCATCAATAATGTGTATTTTAAGACTTTGGAAAGAACTAAGCTGGCTGTTAACCCATTGCTTCCTGTCTTTAAACTAAGCTAGATTCCACCCTGACTCCATGCCTGAACACTACTTAACTCCCAGACATAAAATACCCATCATTCTTCTTCTGCCAATCTGGGAAAGAAAGTGAATACATGAAGTTGAATCAAGACCATGAACACTAATGAGAAAAATAAGGAGATTTTTCCATGAAGAAACTAAAGGAACAAAGCCAAAGGGAAAATAAGAAAAAGAGAGACACTTTAATGGAGATTTGCAAATAGTATTTATTATGGACTGGGCTTGAGGATAAGCCAGTGACAGTAGAGAAAAGGCATAATCAACATGTTTGTTTTCCTATATGTTTATATATATTTGTTTGTTGTGTCTGTCTGTCTGTGGGCCGGTCCAGTAGGCCTATGTCTGCGTGATGCTCGCCATTCTGTCACAATGGATGACTCCTGATGCGACAGCAGCTGCTCTGGCCTCAAATACCCCTGAGATGGAGGGAAGATAGGCAGGGAGATGGATGGAGGAAGGGAAGGAACACGAGTGATATACAGAAAGGGAGAGAAAGTGGATGTGTTTGTGAGAGGTGTGTCAGCAAAGGGCCTCGATTTCCCGAGAGACGGATTGACAGAGAGAAGGAGAGACAGATAGACATGGAGGCTGGGGTTTGGAAAACAGAAAGTGCCAATTCTTTCCCCTAAGCTGGACAACTTCCAATGGGCCCCGCAGCCCACAACATCAACAGGAAATATAAATACAGTTAAAAAGAAATTGTGTTCTAACTAGGTTCAAGGGGATTTGTTGTTATACAACAGGGTTGATGCCGAAGTAGAACATACTGTCATGTAGACTATAAACATAAACACATGTACTCCAAGGCACTTTCGTCATCAGAAAAAAAAAGTAACCATATGGGTTGAAAATGAAAGTAATTTATTTACGTTTGTCGTTGGGTGGCAACCTCTAGTGGTTGTAGTAATTGCAGTTGCAGCACGACAAAGGTGCTCCTGTCACTATCCACAGCTAAGTTTTTGTTGCGGAGATCGAGGTGAGCATGAAATGTCAAGCTAATCTGGAAATGTGGTCTCACACATGATGCCTGCCCCTGCTTTTGCAGCCTTTGACATTTTAAATTGCCTGCCACATATCTGTTGTGCTGTTGGCGCTGAGGTCCCTCTCCAGTCTCTGTTGATCATCTTTGCCTCTTTCATGCCAACCTTTAGTCTTTCTCTGGTGGTGCTTCCTTGTCACCTGACTGGAAGGCAGCTGCTTTGACTCTGGATAGAGCCCTCACTTCTCCATTCAGTCAGGCCTTGTGGTTGGGGAATGATCTTACTGCCTTTGTGATCCCCAATCATCAACATATTTTATATATGATGTTACTAAAGATGTACATTTCTCAAGACGTAGGTTATCCTGAGTGGCAGCAACTCTGAAGTATTTTCAGTCTTTGTCAGCATGGTGGTGCAGTGGTCAGCACCAATGCTGCACAGTAAGAAGGTCCTTGGGTTCGAACCTTGCTGGGATTCACCAGGGTCTCTACACATGAACACGAGCATTGAGAACATTGTTTGTGTACACAGAGTTTAATAAAAAGAGAGTTTTTGAACAACTCACCTTAGCAGTAGCTTCTTCTTCTAGCCGTCGTCATGGCAGCCCAGACGTACTTGGGGATTGACACGTCCGGGTAGAGTGTATGTGGTTCAGTTGAGCTAAGTGTAGAGACCCTGGTGATACTACGTGCAAAGTTTCATGTTGTGTCGAGCCTTCTTAGTGTTTTAAAAATAGCGATTTTGATGCCAACGTAAAAGTGCCCCATGCACTCCCACTGAAAATGAGTTTGAGCCGAAAACGGTCAATCTTAAAAGTGCCTCTTTCATCATAATTATGCTTTTACACAAGGGTTTGACTCATATACATTCACAAAAAATGCCTAGGTTGCATTTTGGCGAGAGTTTCACTTTAAGGCTGCTAGAACAGGAGCTTTAGACTGGAATAGCTAGCTAGTTAAGTGGCATGCTACCATCTTTGCAATATTGTGCATACAGGTAATAACTTAGATCTGTTCTTTCTTCACATAGTGTTGATCATTTTGAATGTTTCAGCTAAAATTCTTACATATTGCACCCTAAATACATATATAACTCATGACTTCAGTATTTCTAAAATCCTGTATATGGCCCTGTTGAGGACATGATGGTATTGTCATTCGTAGTTATGTAGACCTTTACATTTCTGTCAGTCCAACTTTCAGTTCTGCAACATGAAGACGACCATAGTATCACTCTGTTTGTTTTGAAGAACAAGAAAATCAGGAAAAGTGAAGAAACAATACATTCTGACAGGACAGAACGCGTCAGTGGCTGCTGCTCTGCTGAGCACTGATTCAGGTTGTTAACAGTTGTGAATGTCTCAGACTGAATCTGGCAATGACTTATTGATGTTAAAAAGATGATTTTAAAGTTTCATCTAATCTGAGGACAGGAGCTGATGTGTGAGGATGGGAGGAGAGCTGGGAGGATGAAAACAGTGATTGTGTGTGACCTGCTACGTGTTCATGTCAGGTGAAGGGAGTCTTCTGAGGTGAGTTGATGGAAAAACAGCCTTGAGCTATGACTCTGTCATGGCTGGGAATTCACCATTACTGCTCTCAAGTAGAAAATGATCCATTCAAGCATTCAGAACAGGGTCACTTCAGATAAACATGCAGGGGATGGGGAGTGCACACGTGTGCATACAGTGGCACACACACACTGATAACCCTCTGGCAACAAATGCTAGGAAGAATCTAACCCTAACCCTTTCTTCACATGCTCATGGGAGTTCAATTGAAAATCTCAACACCTTTTCCTCTCTCGTATACAGTATATTTTTTTAAAAGGAAATAGTTTCTTTAGTCATTATCCTTTGCACTTTTTGATGTACTCAGCTTGCCATGATTTTGGTTATTGGTTAGTAATTTTCTCTTTTACTTTATATTTATGTTTGTTGTCACTTTCCATGTCCTGCTAACCTGTGCTCCCAGTGTTCTCTCTGCTCATCCCCAGTCTGTGTTTCCCCTTACAGTTGTCCCACGCTATCCTGTTTAGCACGGCCCAGCATCTCTCCACCTGCACTGCACCATCTCCTCAGTTTAGTTTATATTTATTTCGTTGTTGGTTTGTCTGATTGGCTCCTGTGTTTCTTGCGTGTCTCACCTTTCACCAGTCCTGTGTTATACTTGTGTCCACCAGTGTAGTTTCCTCTGCTTTAGTTTTTTATACTATTTCTGTTTTGTTGCCTGAGTTTTGGCTGCCTTGCTTTCTGGACTTCTTTACCTTTGGTTTATTGTCATTTCTCTGCCTGCCTTTGTCGCTTGTTTTTATATTTGGGCTATCAACTTTATTAAAGCTCACTCTTTCTCTCTCTGCCTGTCTCTGTATCTGTATTAGGGTCCTCATCCTATACAGATTGTGACAGAGAGTTAGGATGCATTTGTTTCTTAATTTTTGGTGAAAGCAATATATTGTTTTTTTTACAATTTAAAGAAATTGTGTGATTTATTGATATGATATATATTCGTCTAATACATAATTAGGCCAATTCGTAAAAAGGCATCGAGTGTCACTCACCTAAATGTGCCTATCATTGTTTTTTTTGTTTTTTATTAATCAAAAACACACAGACGTTACGATCCTTCCCATAATTCTCAGTTCCAAGAAACATAACTCTTTTCATAACTCTGATATTTCCTAAAAAAAACAGAAAAACAATGACACCTACCCTAATGCTGCGAAATAATGTCAAACCTAAAAGATAACTCAAAATTGCATATATCTTTTACCACTCTAATCTTATCCCCAAACCATAACAAGCTTCTTCTGAATATTTTCTTTATCTTCCTGCATGAGGAAATTTGGTCCTCATAAAGACAGAGGACATGACACACTCCTGTCATTTGCTCCAGGGTGTGATGTCCAGTGAGTGGTGACATATTAGTCACACCTGATCCTCTAAAAACTCAGGTGTGCTCTTATCAAAATGGCCTCTGGCCCCAACACGCTCCAGAACAGCCAAACCAAGCGCAACAAGGAATCTGGAATCTGTGCACCCACCCCCCCTCATCTGATCCACCCGCGGATATTTATCTGTCTTTGTACAACGAAGGTGATGTGAGTATTTATAGAAACACCCACCACTGAACACGACCATGTGAGGCTTTCTGGGCCAATTTCTTTAATCTGCTCTTTGTCAGCATTTTGATTTAACCCTCAGATCCAGAACATGTTTAGGCGGTTGTTTCCTAATTAATACAGACTCTGTGGTAGCAGATAACACAGCGTGTCATTCATACAGACAGCCACCAGTGCTTTCATCTTCAAGTATAAACATGAGATAAAACAGAGCAAATGAAAAAGTGTGCTTCGACTGAACTAATTCTCATTTCTTAGAGGGTCTTGTCAAGGGCCTTGGTAGGCACTTGGTTACTGAAGTGGGAGAGAATTGAGAGTGTGTGTGTGTGCGTGTGTGTTTTTTTTTTTCAGTGAGCTACTGTAAATATACAGATGATCACTCCTGTGGATGAAATTGCTGTGCAGTAGCTGTTACACTTCTCATCATTACTTAAGACAAAAGGTTAAAGCTTCCATCTAACCACTGTAGTGGTCATAGTGATGTTTATAGTTGGTCTGTGTATGTGTACGTGAGTTTTTTGTACTTTTGCAGAAATGTTCCTGTGTGAAATAACTATGGCAAGTGGAAAAATATCAACTAGGTAAAGAAGGCAAGTGTCAGGTCTAAGAGACAGTGTATCCTTTAGTTTGTAATGATTCAATAAATTATACATGTATTTTCCAATGATTTTTTTTTTTAATGTTAAACTTCCTTTAATCCCCTAATTCAACACAGTATCTGAAGAAATGTTAATGATCTTAAGACAAGTTCTGCATCATGACCTTTTCCTCAAGGCCTGCATTGTTGCCACTGTTACCACAGTAACGGTGATGCTAGGTGGCAGCAGAGTGCTTGAATCCTGATGATGACAGTAAAATCCTTCGACTTCAGCTGAAATTTAAATTTAACAGGTCTTTTGTGTACTGAGTTAATAAATTAAAGAAGTTACGTGTTGTACTTGCCTAAGCCTATAAGTCAAACATACAGTCTGAGGTATATGGTTATGTATGAGGAGATTGCTGTTAATTAATTGTGACAGAGTGTAATTTTAACCACTGGTGCAGGTATATGGCATATAACTACTTAATTTTTCAGTCAGCATTGCATATCCCCACTTGTAATTCCCCTTCTGATGTTTATCTTTCTTACATTGTTTGGGGGAACTATAGGTAAATGCATCCTTGTGGATGCAACTGTCACGAATATTAATATAGTTCTTCAGGTTCTTCAGCTGTTATTTTTCTGATTTTGACAATCTAACCCGTAACAACAAATGAGTTAGTGTCGTAGGGACTATAGCTGGTTGGTAGCTGTTTGTAATTGTAAAAAAAAATAATTTTATGGGTTATTGTTCCTCAGATGATGCGGCTAAGCTAGCTAATGTGTGCCAACCGACCTCTTAACCCAGCGACGTCTCATAACAACAACAACAACAACAATGGCGGACTACATGCTTGCGTTCGTGCTGCAGAAGATTTTGTGCCTGTTAGGGTTACTAGGACAAAATATTATGCTCCTCTGCCACTACGCTGAGCAAAATATTATGCTCCTCTGCCACTACGCTGAGCAAAAAAGGATTATGGACAACCACATACGCCACATCATTTGTATTCGGTTTCTCCTTCTACTGTCTGTTTGTATACAGTGCACAAGTTTATGCGCATGCTTTGTCTCTTCTTCTCCATTTTTGGTGAATTTCAAGGCGCCACTTATATTCCTGGAATATGAAGGGAGCGTTGAGTCGTTTACAATGGGTCCGTTTGGACGCAAATATTCTTGAAACGATGCCAAGGAAGACGGGGGAAAAAAAAATTTAAGTTTTGATACATGTGGACATGGCCTCAGTACCACTAAGCACGCAGCGACTGGGCCAAAGAACGAGTGAGCAGCAGTGACGTACTGTTGTTCAGCTACTACCCAAACACCGCATAGCACACAGCCCCTGAACCCAATAAAAGAGCCACTGTAGCAACAACACACTCTTGTAGCATCTAATGTTCACATAAAGCATACACCTGTCATGGTTATGGAATCCATGTTATATTTTTGATGTGTTTTTGCTGCATTCTGTGTTTCTGAACCTTCTGCAGTGGCTGGGCGTGGTGTCCTTGACGGCTCCTGCAGCACATTCACCTGCAGCTCATCTCCTCATCAGGGCCAGCTCACCAGAGCTGGTATTCTCTTCCATGACTGCCAGGTCATTAATCTCTCCACGTAGTAGTATTGATGGCTTCACTCTCTGAGTTACCTCTAGCAACCTTTCTGTAGTTTTAACTTGTTCTTTCTGAGACTAACAATGACCGTTACTCATCATTCCTAGAGCCTGCTACTACGAGCTCCAGCGCCTTTGCCACCCAGACACCAAGTCTGTCTCAACTCAGCCACCTCATGGATCCCCTTCTTTGTCACATGCTTACTAGAGCTGCCACCCATGCCTCACCCAAGCCTCCTCCTCCCTGCACCTGGATCCTCAGCTAAATCTGCAGCTCAGCCATACACCATCTTCCACATGAGCCTCACCCAGGTTTCATCCTACCTGCACCTGGATCCCCAGCTAAGTCTGCAGCTCAGCCACATGCCAGCCATATGACTGGCTTTTCCACAAGGTCGTGGAGTCTCTACAGGGATTCAGGCGCCACCCTTCTCAATGCGCAGTAAGCCTAACTCTTGTCTCAGGTGAATCAACCTCCTGCAGCCTCTCCCACATCTGTGAGTAGTTATTCTATGACTCCCCCTGCTCAACTGTCCTCCTCACAACCTGCCAGGAAAGGGTTAGGGTTAAGAAGGCTCAACACAACATAAAACTTTGCTCGTAGTATCACCAGGGTCTCTACACATGAACACAAGCATTGAAAACATTTTTCGTGTACACAGAGTTTACTAAAAAGAGACTTTTTGGATGGCTCACGTTAGCAGTAGCATCTCTGGCGCTCCGCCATCATGGCAGACAAAAAGTGTCGATCCCCGAGTACAACCAAACAGGTAGGAGGTCCACCACTAATCGCCTTCCTGTTAGATCGCACTCGGATGTCTCATGAAATCCTCCTGGACAGACTGGCCTCCACTGGAATCACTGAAATCCCTCTGGCTTGGCTGACATCCTATCTCACTGGTCGCACAAAATTTGTCCAACTCAAGAACCTAAGATCCTGCTCCTCCAGCGGTGTTCCCCAGGGCTCTGTCCGTGGCCCCCTCCTGTTCACTATTTACCTTCTGCCCCTTGGACACATTCTCAGGAAATTTCATATTATATTCCACTGCTATACTGACGATACCCAGTTTTATATCTCCGCCAAGCCAACTTCCACTCTACCAAACACAGCTCTATCCAACTGCCTACTGGGGATTAAATCATGGTTCTCACTCAACCTCCTTAAACTGAACAATGACAAAACCAAGGTCCTCCTCGTTGGCACCAGATCCACCCTAGCAAAGCACAACCCCTTTACTTTACTTATACATGTCCATTGGCAATTCCACTGTCCCACCGTCATCCCAGGTAAGGAGGTTGTCATCTTGAATGACACCTGGACAGCCCACATCAATAATGTTACCCAGTCTGCATACTTCCATCTACGCAACATGAACCACCTCCATCCCTCACTTACAGTGCCTGTACATGCACTTATTTGAAACCAGGTCTTATGGTGGAAAAACCCGAAAACGCTGCTCTTGCGTTATTCATGTGGACAGCGAATCTGCATACTTTGCGTATCGATGAAGCCATCGCCCCACCCCTCAACCTCTAGCATTCGACCTCTTAACCCCACGACGTCTCACAACAACAACAACAACAACGGCGGAGTACACGCTTGTGTTCGTGCAACAGAAGATATTAAGCCTATTAGGGTTTCGAGTAAAATATTTCGCTCCTCTGCCATTACCATGAGCGAAAAATGATGGACAACCAACGAGCCATTTTCGTCTTCTTTTGGCTGTGTTTGTTTTCTCCCTCTAGTTTGTATACTGTGTGCCAGTTTTATGCGCATGCTCCGTCTCTTCTTCTCCGTTTTTGGTGAATTTTAAGCGCCACCTATAGGCTGGAATATGAACTACAGCTTGTTGAGTTGTTTATAATGGGTCCGTTTGGACGCAAATATTCTTGAAACGATGCCAAGGAAGACGGGGGGAAAAAAAAGGTTGTTTTAGTACGTGTGGACATAGCCTCAGATAGTGACTGTAAGCCATAAAGAATGTATTGTTAAATCACAGTCTAGTAAATTTTATGCAAAAGAAAAAATCAGACTCTTTTCATTCTAACCAGGTAGGGAGTTGTGCTTGATGAGAAAATTAACGTTTGAGAAATTCCGTATGCCTATTTGCTTACTTTAAATGCAAAGCCGGGATGAAAACAGGGTGAGACTAATTTAGCATTAAAAAAGACGATAAATGCTCTGTCCTGGCTCCACAATCTTTTTTGTCTAAATAATCCTTGAAAATGAAAAATAAAAAGGAAAAGAAAGGAAAATCCCCCATTCCCATTCCTGGAAAAAAAAAAAAAAAAAAGGACAAATAGATATTTTACATGGAATGCATTAAAATTGAATTGAATAGATCATTTTCTGGTTTTTCTCATTAAATGCTCTTTATCCGCCCATTTAACATAACCAAAACCGTTTGAAAGAGGAGGAGGATATTCTGAGAGGGAGCACTAAATACAAAGGAAGCTTTGTGCAAGAAGCTTTCAAGAAAGAAATCCTGTCCCAGTTTGTGCTGAACGGTACAGGCTTCACACTCATGCTGCAAAGAAGCAGGGATTAAGTTACAAAGTGGAGGTTTAATATATAATATAAGTTTGATGGGTTATTATGTTGTACATTTGGAAAGAAAAAAAAAAAGGCAACACAACCATAACACCAACAGCTGTATGCTTTTACCTCTTTGGCTGTTTGTCTACTGTTTCATGCTCAAGTACAAGCTGCATGTATAACGCTCATAAACACAAGAAGGTAAAGGTGACTTCAGCTTGCTCTGTAACCTCATTTTGAAGGGACACTTCTCCCCAATATCAAAAAGACATCTTTTCCCTCCAACCTGTAGTGCTTTATCCATCCCTTGTGGGTTTTTGTTTGAGTAACTGAGTAACTTGTAGATTAAGGCTGGAGAGATATCTGCCTTTCCCTTAATTTAATGAAACTTGATGATGCTGGTCTTGTGGTGTAAAAACTGCAAAAAAAAAAGGGGAAAAAAGCAGACACCCTCCAACATTATCGCCTCACAGAAGGCAAAAGCAAATTAGTTCAGCTAAGAGGGATGCCAAAAACGTTTATATCCCACACTGTCACTTACCTGTCGTCAGCAGTATGACACGGTAGGGCATAGTTCAGTAAAACACCAAAGAGAAAAACCCACGGTAAAACCTATCCATCATGTTCCTATCGTTCTGTTTCCCAATCTTCTCCTGACTTGTGGTGATGGGACAGGTAAGCCTGGTTCAGCAGGACTCCCTTTTTTCAGCAGGTATGTCCTCTTTCCACTGTGACCAGCATCTGGTCAGCCAAAGGTTGCCATTACTGCACCAGCCAACAGCAGCAGTGACCAGGCCAAGCCCCGCCAGAACTCCCCTCAGTAACCTGGCTCTGGGCCGCAAAGGCTGCTGTATGGACTTCTACCTGGAACACTCCTCACATCCTACTGTGTGTCAAAACCAATAACAATATCATGTGGGCATGCAGAATGATTATACTGAGTGTATAATTGTATATAATGAGACAGTATTGGTGAGGTATCAAGCCCCCAGAGCAACTTCATTGCTCCTGTCACTGATGGCAAAGTCTATGGAATGTTGTGACAAACAAGCATGTGCATGTGTGAGTAGCAACACGCGGACGCTGTGGAGGCTCTGTGTTTGGCAAGTAATTAATGTAACTACTATGCTCAAAATTAAAACCTCTATATGGTTTTGACTTAAAAACTCAAGCGTAACATGTGACCTAAACTTCGTGTTACAACTGAAGTAAATACCACTCACAATGACTGAAAAGGGGACAGAGATGGTCAGCGTGACTGAAACTTTCGTTATCTCTGACACCTGCCCGGTGGGAAGATCAGGACAAAGGGAAGGAGCCCTCTCACCACCTGGGCCTTGGTCGGAATCAAACTCACCGTACAGTCCACCCTCTGCCCTCCACCCTCTTCACCAGCTGTTGGCCTCTATTGAGATAAGACTCCAAAAGCTGGATATATTGGATGAGCTGCAGCAAGATGTCCAAAATCTGAAGGAGACCTCGGATTTCATATGCGCAACGCTGGATGAATATAAGAAGAAAGTTGACGTACTGGAAACCACATTCAGCAAACTAGAAACAACGGTGAATCAGATGAAAATGGAAAATGGCCAGTTAAAGGGAAAAATTCTGGAGCTGACGACTAAATCTATGAGGGATAATTTGATTTTCTCCGGGATCGCAGAAACTTCAGGTGAAGAAGTGGAAACCTTTTTAGATATATATATATGTTACTTTGGAAAATAAACAGAGAGAGTTAGAGAGACTCTGCCATAAAAAAGCTAGTGGCATTATGATTAATTACAGAGCTATATGGATGGAGAAGGGTGTGAAATGTACTGACCTTTTTTAAAAACTGGTTCATAGAAATCACACAAGGAAAAATATTACTCAACTGGAGACTGAAGATGTGTCCGTGTTATCATTGGCAATGAAAATCTTAGAGGAAGAAAAATATTTTTTTCAAAATATTTACACTCTAGTAGAACATAGTTGTCCAGCTCCAGACCAATTCTTTTGTCCCCGACTCTTATCCTAAAAAATTGTCAGATTTACAGAAACAAGATTGTGAAGGTATGATCTATGAGGATAAGCTTCGTCAAGCAATACATTCCTTTAAATCAGGTAAATCACCTGGACTAGATGGGATCCCAGTTGAATTTTACAAAATATTTTTTGATTAAATAAAAGCTCCCATTCTAGCATCTTTCAATAATTCTTTTGAGGCCGGTAGATTATCTGGAACCCAACAAGAGGGACTGATCTCGCTTCTCCTAAAACAAAAAAATGAAAAAAGTGTTATGTCCATGGAAACCAGCAACATTACCTTTATTTGGGAAAGTCACCGGTGTTAACCCATTGTGTACCTCTCAGTTTACTTATTTGATAATGTCTCTTCCATCCCCTGACAAGGTTTTTTACAGTAAGTATGATGAATTAGTCTTTTTTTTTAATGGAATAATAAACCAGAAAAGATTAAGAAAAAATATTTATATAATTCTTTGGATGAAGGCACTGAATTTGTCCTTAAAAGCATCTTGGGTACAGAAAATATATTGTAATCCCAACTGGAGCTCATGCTTCTTGTGCATTATACACCAAGTATTCAAGTACTATTTATTTATGTTTGCATAGATTTCAAATACCCACTGTCAGTGTCTGCAAAATATTTTTGTAAACCTTTCACCTTTTTTTAAAGATATGATACAGGCATGGCTACACTTCCAGTTTTTTACTTATCCAGTGAGTAAAAAACGCAAAAAGAAAATTGTTGGTATGTAAACCTCTTATATAAAATTGCCTGTGGCTTAAAGGGAAAAAGATAAACCCATTCATGTACAAGTTTTTTTTCTTGAGGGCATATAATTTGAATAAGGAGCCAGATAAATTAATCTTATTGGCAGCAGTATTGTTTTCGTCAACGATGACAAAATTATTTTGTTGACGCCCATTTTTTTTCATGACGATAACGAGACGGTGATATGATAAAATTATGGTATACCGGTAGCTCTGAGCTACTTCAACAACAGTTCCGATCTGTCTCGAAAATATCTATGTCACATTATACTATGCACCTACGTGCCGGACAGGCATGCGCTGTGATTGGTTGCTACACTCGCTCTGCGCTCAGCTTGCAGGTGAGAGGGGAAGAGGTCAGCGAGTCAGCTAAGCTAACACCGCTTTGCAACACGTCACTCTCGAAACCCAGAAAACATAAACATTTATTTGGAAAACCGCCAGTTCCAGAGCAAATGGATTTATTTGTTTTGCCTGCCGCGACGAGTAATAAACTGGTCTGTTTACGGTGCAACGAATGCATATCTGTCATGAAAGAATACAACGTGAAGAGGCACTACTAGGTCAAACCACGGCTTGTTTTCTGCCAGTTTTCCAGAAGGCTCGGAGGAACGGTGAGGCAAATTACAGTGTCTGCTAGCGTCTTTTCAACAGTGTCATGTCGCCCTTGGTCGCTTTTGCACGGAACAAGAGAGGGCTATGATCGCATACCCTCGTGTAGCCTGGACACTCACCAGACAGAAGAGGCCTTTTACCGAGGCGGAGACGGTTAAAGACTGTATGCTTGCTGTCAATGCTGATGTGGTTGTTGATGAAAAAGTAAAGGAAAGCGTCATCTCATCCATTTAAAAAGTGCCTCTCTTGGACACATCAGCTCTTCGCAGAGTGGAATTACTTGCAAAGGATGTCTAAAGGAAGCTTTTGGAAAACCGCAACACAGCTGATGTTATGTCTATCGCTGTGGGTGAGCTAACATGGCTCAGCTATGCATCTATGTCAGATTTCACGACGGAGTGCGCTTCAGAGAAGAGATTTTGGGCCTTATTCAGTCGGAGGGACACACCACAGGTGAGGTGATGTTTCAAAAGATTGTTGCATTCTTTAACGAGCGTGAGCTAGATTTACAGAAATTTTCCCTTTTGGTTACCGATGGCACTCCAGCCATGATCGGTAGATTACAAGGGCTGGTGGTGAGTCTATCAACCATCTGTTATCATCAAGAGTTATTTTTTAGCCATTAGTTGACAAATATTCTGTGTGGCCCACGAACCCCCAGTGATTGTCATATTCGGCCCACTTGCTTTTGAAGTTGAATAGCCCTGAAGTAGGGAATCAATTCATGAAAAAAACAGTTGAAATATGTTGGAATAAAAGTTGAAATATGGAGATAAAAGGTTTCTGTCCAACAGCACTCTCAATACTTATTGACCTAAATTAATTTGTTACTATAGACTATACTTCTTCTTTTGGTTTTTTAACTAAAACTGACTAAAACCTGTTGCTGCGTTTTCGTCGACTTGAACTGGAATAAAACTATCACATATAGAAATGACTAAAATTTGACTAAAACTAATAAGCATTTTAGTCCAAAAGACTAAGACTAAATCTAAAATGGCTGCCAAAAACAACACTGATTGGGAGGGGATATTTGATACCCCTTTGCCATGGCGACAGGTGTATAATCTAACTTATAATTTTATTACAGATACTAAATCACAATGTTTCCAAATTAAAATTATATTTAACATTTTGCTCACAAGAAAAAAATGCTTTGCATTTGGGGGGTTACAAGAGGATCAAAACTGTCGTTTCTGTAAAACTGAAATTGAAGATATGTTGCATCTGTTTTGGTTTTGTCCATATGTGGCTATGTTTTGGATGACCTTGGAAAAATGGTTAGCCTTAAGGCAGGTACACACTACAGGATAATCGGGGCAATTTTTGTCCTGATTTCCCCCTTACGATCAAAGCCAGCAAAGGCCTGATTATCTGATGTTTGCAAAGGACATCGTGTCTGATTTTCCTGTGGTGTGGGGTGTGTTAAGAGTGATTTTGTCCGGTCAGATCTGCTAGGAAGGCGTCGGAAGGAGAGATCGTAAATAATGAACATGTTTAATATTTGCGACTAGAAATCCTGTAGTGTGTGGGGTGTTCCGAGCGGAACCGAGCACGCACAGCGTGTGATGTCACGTGTACCGGACCAACAGCCAATCAAGACGCAAGCTGAGTCAGCTGACAGAAGAGGAAGTCAGCCTTTTATTTACCTGTTGACTCGCAGTACCGGGGGCCAGAGCGCACAGCGCTGCTCTCGAAGCTTTCTGTAATACTTGTGACAATTTTGACTCACCTCCAACTCAAGCAGCCCACACTCTCGCCGTCTCCATGACTTTTTCCATAGTCCTTTTGTTTTGGTTTTGTTTTTTTCAGCCAGTAATAGGTCTAAAACAACCACCACTGCATCTTCTGGTTCGTCCGCCATGTTTGTTTACACTGAAGTCGTGTTTGACGACGTGAGATTTGTAATATTGAGCGTAAAGAACCTGATACTCTGCTGAAGACTTGGTTAGTGTGTGGTGTGCACTACGGAGAACACCACACACTATAAGATCAGCAGAGAGAGATCGTGTGCGATCTGTCTTTTGTTATCATCAAGTGTGTGGTCTCCTAATCTGTGAAGGTTTGAAAAATCCTGTAGTGTGTACCCGCCTTTAGACTCCCTTGTGCTGTCATTGTGCCCTCAAACAATAATCTTTGGTGAATTAAGCAATGGATGTCCAAATGTTTTAAATACAGTTATTTTCCTGGGTAAGAGATTTATTTTTGAACTGAAAGGAAAATAATTTTTGACATTGTTTAACTTTCTCTCCTTTTTGAAACATTATTTTAAGTTAGAGGGTATTATCACAAATAGACAGCAAAAGATCAAGGATTGTGAAAGAACATGGAATACATTAAGGCCTTGGTTAAAAGATTGAGGATGATGAATTGAGTCTGGTTTTTTTTGGCAATAGTGTCTTTGTTTGTTTGGCTTTTTATGTTCTATGTCACTTGTGGAAGTTGTTTGTTTGCTTTTTGTGTCCTTGTGTTGCTTTTTGTGTCCTTGTGTTCTGTATACTGTTTTAATGTAATATTTAAAAAAATAAAGTCGATGGAATGTTTATCACCTGAAAGACATTTTCTTAAATTGAAGGAATTGCTGCACTGAAAATAGCCATTGCATAAAAAAGTCACTCACTAAATATTTACTTGCAAATAATTTGCAAAATGAAATCTCCTCATTTGATTTTTTGGTGAGTATCATGCAAAGTGCTGTCTAAGGCCCCGTCCAGACGACAACGCTGTTTTGTGAAAACGCACACGTATTGCATCGTTTTGGCCGACCGTCCATACGGCTCCTGAAAACACAGCGCCTGAAAACGCACTTTTTCGAAAACGGGTCTCAGGCTGGAGAAATCCGAAAACGCAGCCCTCCTGTTTTCATGTGGACGGCGAATCCGCATACTTTCCAAAACGATGACGCCATCGCCCCACCCCGCGACGTCTCATAACAACAACAACAACAATGGTGGACTACATGCTCGTATTCGTGCTGCAGAAAATATTGAGCCTTTCTTGCAACTTACATGCCTTGTAGTTCAGTGTGAGTCTCAGCAGCAGTTCAACCTCATTATCAGTCCACACAATGTTTCTGGTTTCCGTGCACTCGCCATTTTCATATTCTTCTTGTTGTGTTCGGTTTCTCCGTCTACTGTCTGTTTGTTTACAGCGCCCAAGCTTAATGTCTTCTTCTCCGTTTTTGGTGAATGTCAAGCGCCACCTATAGGCCTGGAATATGAACTACAGCGTTTTCGGTCGTTGTCAGTGGAGCCGTGTGGACGCAAATATTCTTAAAACGATGACGAGGAAGACGGAGAAAAAAAAGTTTGTTACAAAAATACTTGCCAACAATCTGTCACAGTTTACAAAAGGCTAACTTCAACTGATTAGATCAACAGTAGGAGAGTGCTACCACCAGTGGAGTCAGGTAAATCAAGCTCTTAAAGGTCACATATTATACTGTTTTTCATCAATTTCACACAGCTGTCAGAGGTCCAATAACACTGTATTCGATATGCATTTCCCCAAACCCATCGGTTGGGGGCGGCTAGCGGTAGCATGCACTAATGTTATGGTGGATGTATATATCGAGGGTCGCGGAGATGCTGTTGTTCAGCCATACCAGTTTGACCCAGAATCAGACCCAGAAGGAGAAGCTCCTGAAGAAGTACAGACTCTACGGCTGCAGCAGGACGTTTCAGAATGGTTAGTGAGTCTGAATAATGTTAGTTTGTTCATATGTGTTGTTACAGTTACTACCATGTAGCTAATGGCTAACAGCTAGCAAAAGCTGTGTTTGTCTCCAACGCAGTCTCCAAACTCTTGGACGCTGTTCACATTGCTCTGTCTCCAGTCTGCACGTTTCCAGACTTTTTACTGTGAAAACCAAGCTCCATCAGACTATTATTAACATTAATCTCGCTTCAAACACCATTACATAGTGGACTGAAGCTGAGCGAACTAGTTAGCCAATTTTCAGCTGACTTCACCATACTCGTTGGCAACTGTAAATACTACCAAACCGTGGCGACACTTACCTGTAGCTCGGGTACAGTTGCTGGGTCCCATATGGTTGGGACTGATCCTTTTACCATGGTCAGAGTTGAGGCAAAGCCAGCTTCGTGCTGACCCTCATTACTGAAGCAGTCCCATGTGAAGTGGTTAGCACACACATACAAATTTACACGAACCACAGCCGGCACGTTGCTGTTAAAAAATGAAACGCAACCACTGTCTCTTCTGTTGTTCTGTAGCTGGGACAGAATATTGGCACTTATGTTGATTTATACAACAAACAACAGAGCAATTTGCATGTCTAACTCTGAGCGATGACATTGCGAAACACTGCTATCTTACCGCTGGACACATTGAACTTCACCTCGGGGATGAACGCCCCTCTTGGATATCTCCTATCACCGCACAGAAGAGGTCGGCCTATGAAAGTCTTTCCATTCATTACATGATGAAAGGAGCTGAATCTGAACAGCCTGTAGCAGCGCCATTTTACCAGTGGGTGGGCTGCAGAGACCATGCAGGACTTGCTTGTTTTCCTCATTCTGGGAAATGGCAGGCTCAGGGAGGACCAGTTTATATATGTAGAGACTAGAGAAAATATGTTTTCATAATATGGGACCTTTAAATCAGTAAGGAGAAGAGAAAAAACACTGAGAAAAGTCTTCAGTGCTGTTATTTGTCTTTCAATCAAATAAACTCTCCTGTTCTGATATAACTGATGCTAAAGCAGCACCTTAATGTCCTGTTGTTTTCAAACCAACAATCACCTATTTCACAAGCCTAAACCACACAGAAGCCAGTAGTTCCTCATATGATGCTGATTGGTCCAACGCCGACAAACACATAGCTCAAAAACTGAACAAGATGGATTTGCAAGGTCACATGATTTCACAAATCGAGCTGCCTTGAATGGTAAAAGATATCCCATATTTTTGTATTTTACTGATCTACTTGTGTCCCATGAATAGCCAAGTGCAAAAACAAGATAACCTTCGATTCACATGTGTGCCTTAACCCTCCCGTCTGTACAATTCTTTACATCTCCCTTCTCTCACACTACACTTTTGGCTAAAAAACACTTGTGTCCTTGTTCAAGCCTGTCATAGCACATCACTACAAAATCTCATCAGCTGTGTTAAGACCAGATGCATATGATTCACATCATTTACATTAAACCAGCATTCAAGTGATGATAAATATGTTCTGTATATACATAAATGTATCAGTTTATTCACAGCTCATGTTGTGTTTACATTTGAAGGTTGTGAGTCTACATACTTTGGGGAAAATGTATGTTCTCAGTGAATTTCATGGTCTGCACATCAATCAATCAATCTGTATTTGTTTAGCGCCTATTCACATCAGAAGTTATCTCAAGACACTTTCCGGATTTGAGCAGTCCTAGATCATACTCTGTAATGACTTTACGTCACGAGGTCACCAAAATCTTTGGGAGTCATCCTCTGGGGACCATGTATATCAGATACCGAATGTCTGTTCACCAGGCCGAGTAATGGCGATGTCTGACTCTCGAGCAAAGTGTTAGATCAGACCAACTTCTGCACCCTTAGATAGGTGGGCCTCAGGTACTACATCACATGTCTTAAGATATACATCTCCTAACTCATCATCATCAAACCCAAACAAAATCTGCAGTATTAATCTAGATCCAGATTGAAAATGTTTGGAAAAAAATGACAAGAGTGTTTTTGAGGGAAAAAAGCATATTACATTAAAACAAATTGAAATTATTGAATATTATGTATTTAGGTCCTCAGCAACTTTGTTGTTGATGCTACCTGTATTACACAAGACTGTCCCACACACGCACACAGGGGACGGAGGTGTGTCAATGTTTTGAGTTTTACAAGCAGCAACTCTACTCATTTTATATCTGCTGCTTGCAGATTCCGCACTGGCCTGCTTATTACGTCGAACTTTCCATTATTGTTACAACCTTCCAAAATGTGTTTGGCATGAGGAATCCAAGTTCTATGTAAGAAAATGTATTGAAGTAGTGGTCCCTTGTTGCTCTGCCAAAAGTTGAACCAGTTTTTTGGCAGTTTTGTACCAGTCTGTTGATTTGTTGTTGTTGATTTCTGCTGTGAAGTTTAATATGCGCTGTTATGGCAATAAAACTCACTTTTGGAGTCAGCCTCAAGTGACCATTTTGTATTATATCCTGTTTGTACAAAGTATTAAACTAAATGATTTATAAGTCATAGTCAAGTGAGAAGTCGTGGTAGCAGTAAATTACAGGAGCAACGACAGCTTGCACTTTGTAAAAATTATAAACTGTTAATCTACGCAGCTTTGTGCCAGATGAGCTTGCATTGTGGCAAAAGTTGACTGAGGCACAGATATATTTAGGAGGAGTACCCAGGGTTTTCTCACTGGTGTCCCCATTGCATTGAAATGAATAAATTCAAATGAATGAAATGGCTGCATTTTTCTTTCCAGACAGAGTCAATTTCAGCCTGAATGCAGCCTTAGCTACATTGAGTGCAAATTGTGATGTCCCGTCATACGAAAATATTTTTGATACAAGGGTGTTTTCGACTTTGCGTCAACAGTTTCTGTAAGGCCTTTACGGGTTCATTTATTTATCCTTCTGCAACACAGGATTATACAATGACATTCCTGTTTCACCATGACAGTGTCTGCAATTTGTTGCCAAGAAACTTGACCGGCCCGCATACAGCCCTGTTCTCAACTTTCTCAACTCTCTTTTTACTTCAGAAACTTTTAACTGGATGGTGTTGTGAGTCAAACGTCATGCAGTATGAATATTCTGACTAAATTTCATGTTAATCTGGTTTGCACTGTGGGATATTATCTTCCTCTGCAAGTGCTGGATATAAAGAACAGCACAGGTTTTTTGTTGATTGGCCCACCACAGAGGCCTCAGCAAAAGACCACAGTCACAGATAACAGCCTATCAAAGTGAACTTATTTGTTGGACGTCATTCAGTTGGTTAAAAATCAGAACTCGTTTACCTAGCAGGCTCTATCTTCATAATACACAAAAACAAAACAAAAACAAAACAGAGAACTTGGCTAGAACCCCAGCTTCTGTTGTTATATTATGAGACAGTGTTTTATCTAGGTTTTTTTTAATTATTATTGTTATTTAGTTTCAGTTCTTCTTCGGTCTGCATTGTTTTCCCCTCCAGGCCTCCCAGCAAACCCACTCCTACTAACACCCCCACCATCCACCACCCCACCCTATGAGCTGAGAAGTGGAGCTAAATACACTTGACCTTGGCAGACCGGCAGGGGCCACCCAGTGGGGGCCCGGCACTGGCATCTTGGGTCCCTGGCTTGGTGCCAGCACTGACAGTGCTGGGAGGGTTTGGCAGGGATTACGGTCTTTGGGTGAAGATCACTGTGGTGTGTTCAGATAGGAGATGTGGCTGCCAAGAAGAGGGAGCAGAGGCCTGGGCTGTTTATTTGGGGCTCCAACACACACACACACACACACACAGACACACACACACACACACACACACACACACACACACACGTCCACACATCGACATGGAAAAACACACTCAAAGTTTCACACACAAATTTAGCACGCAGCCACAAAGACACATATACATGGACAAACACATGCACAAATGAATTTAATTGAGAAAGTCAGTGTAAATTGGAATACTTTCTTCTGCATTTCTCCTTAGCTTTTTGTCATATGCAAACGAGCACTGACAGTGACTCACTTACTTCCCAATCTGCACCAGAAGCAGACAAGCTGCCATTACTGCAGTGGCGTCTTCCTTCAATAACCTTTTATGTAATGTCACTTTAAAAACAATGTTTACGAGAACAGGAAAAACCTGTACAGCTCTCAGCTTTTCCATACAACATGGACTTGAATCTATATGACTGAATTGATTGTCAGTGTGTCCCAAAACAACATATACCACTGTTGCTGAATGACAACTGTCGTAGAGTTGCTTTTAGTCAGATTTAGTAAGACCTTGTGGTTCAGGCTGTGCTTAAAACAAACGACAGACTGGGTACTGTTCTTGTGAGTCAGGGGGAACGAAAAAGTCAGAGAACACGTCACAAATCTACGGTGCTTGGACTGAACGACTGGGGGCTGGCAGTTTACAAAAATACAACTGTCATAGGGTCATCAAAAGATCTACAGACAATGACAATAAGCAGCAGGCTGCAATCACACACCTTTTAAATCAACCATGCTCATTTCATCTTTTCACAACATAAACGGCCACTTATTTGTGGGGTTAACGATGATCATATGCCAAAATATTTAGACACTAAAAAACATTAAACCCCATGCAGATTAGCTCACGTTTCATGCATAACACGTATTATGCTTCCGGCGTCACTGTGTCACCTGACGGCTCCCTTTTTCTCCTTTTAAACTAAATTTTGAATGCCTGCAGGTGCCCGATCCTATCAAATAGGTCCTTGGAACCTGTTTCCGGCAGCATCCGGCACAAATTCAGCCCTGGATTTGGTTTAAAAGGACTATGTCACTTATCTAACTTCTGTTACAAACATACCTACTTTAACTAAGTAACTTTTACTCAAGCTGGACAAAAACAGCAGTCTCCTGAATGAAAGTCCTGCGCTTGCATTGATCCCCTATGAGTGACACGAAGTTAGCCTTTTGTTGAAAGACAATTAATGAAATAAACTTTAATACAATAAAACAAATGCATAAATCATATTTTAAAAGATGTTGTTTTTCTTTCATTAAGGTGAATGGTCTGTAATAAATAAACGATATATTAAACAGTACTTGAACTGTGGAAGATGGTCAAATGTTTTTTCTATGTTTCTCTCTATGTCCCCCGGCAGTAACAGCGGTACCGATAGATGGTGGAACATCAAAATTTGTCGCTGGATTTATTTATATCATTCATTGACACTTCCTGGTCAAGCTGAAAATGTATGCCAAAGGAAGGAATTTTTGGACACTTTAAAATAACATATATAGCAGTAAACATACTTTGGCAATGAAATATATTACATGACAAAACAAATAGCGGATCATTAAAATATAACAGCAATTATGTGCCAGGTTACTGTCTTTCACTGTCTCTCAATTTATGGCAGGCAGCTGCTGTTAGCTCTTTTCTAATAGGTAATTAAAAAACTCTTGTTATTAACTTACATTAAAAACATGTCTTTTGCAGATATTTATTCTTTTTAAATTTGGTGAGGAAGTGGAACTCTGTTTCAGGTTCATTGAGGACGCAATGATAGCACAGCCTTTGTTCTGCAGGAAGCCAGGTCTTCTTTTTCCAATAGCAAGGCTATGCTCGCTCAGTCTGCACTTTCTCAAGGATCTTTTCAGTTGTTGACCAGTCACCATTCTCAAATGGCCTGCTATGGTGGACTGTCGTTTTAGAGCCAGGGGTTAGAAACAGCCTTTTTTTTTTATTTATTTATTTTTATCCTGGACATTTCGAGACTATAATGAAACCCACAAATGCTGATGCTCCAGATACTTAACTCGCTTGAGAGAGGCCAATTCTTTTGCTTCTTAAACCAGAACCACAGTTTTGAGCTTTGCTAACATAATCACACACAGGCTTTCAACTGATCAATAAGCCTTTTAACATGATCAGCTTAAATCAGCTAACACGATGTGCCATTGTAGCACAGGAGTGACGGTTGCTGAAAATCCTTTGTGCACACATATAGATATCAGATTGAATATCTGCCATTTCCAGCTGGAAAAGTTATTTGCCATATCAATAATGTCTAGACTCTATATCTGATCAATTTAGTTTTATTTATGTTGAATAAAAATGCTCTTTTCTTCCAAAAACAACGACATTTCACAGCGACCCCAGACTTTTTTAGCAGCAGCTATCCTTTAATTTTAGTTGATTAAAACTGAGTACTGGGGAAACTCCTGGTTATGCCTATCGTTCATTTAAGATTGCCCTCATGGTTAAAAGAAACCTACTTGAGGGTTACTGTTATGGTATGCACTGCAGTGTTTTATTTCAGAGAGTTAATCTTTTATTTATTATTCATAAAAAAATTTTTTTTAAAAACTTCTTTTGAGAGCACAACGTTGACAGGATGACTATGGCAGAGACTACCCCCTCCTGGTATTGTTCACTGAAGGGAGCAGCAGCAGTGCCAAGCTAAAAACAGAGCCATTTGGACCCACGTGCAGGGGCAGCGGTAATGACGACAGACATTGGCAGGGGGGCAGTAAGACTCATTAGAGTCATTAGTTTCAACTCATTTCTGTGTCAAGTCTCCTTTGCCATGCTGGCTAAGAGGGGGATGGGGACAGGGTGTGGGGGGTTTGGGGATGATTTGGGCACGGTGGGGAGGGTGTGGGTCTGCAACAGCCATTAGCATCTGGGCGTGATGGATGCAGCTGGCTGGGGTGCCACTGAGGCAGAATCTGCACAGTCAGCAGCCCAACTTCCTTTCACTTTCCTTCAGCCTTTCCTCCCCGCTCTTTTCTTGTCTCCTGTCTGACTTGGAAAAGACCAAAACATGAGGATATATTTTGAAGAAAAGCAAACAAGAAACTATTTTTTAAAAAGGCCCTATTGTGATCTGAGCTCGTTACAAAAGGTGAGTGCACAGTGTGAACCAGGCAGCAACATTAGTAGGTCATCTTTTTAGACCCTAACAGTCCACTACAGGGACTCCAAAAGAGAAGTGAGGGCTCCATGGCAATTAGCTGCACCAGCATTTCTGCTGTACTGGAATCTCAGGGAGCCTCTTTAAGAGTGTTTCCACAGCTGGTTTACAACAGTCATTTCAAAGTGCACTCACACCAATCATGTTTGCTACAGATCACACTCTGCAGAGTTTGCTCCTTCAGATCAGTTTGGTCAGCTGGCTGAGGCAGATGCTAACTGATCCGGATCACATAGATTTGTTCAGACTGAGGATCATAGTCCGTGTCAGATTCATACAATGCACTACAATATTGCTAAAGGGTGGAAAAGTATTCGCAGGTGTTCATAACCTAGTATTTATAACTTTTGTATTAGTCCACAGCACTTCATTACAAGTGATAGCAAATAAAAAATACCAATTAAAATGCTGACAAACAATAAAATCAGTTTGAAGGAAGATTAACTAATTACCATTGATAGGCCACTACCAGGTACACAGAGTCTCACTGGTATTATAACAAGGCAAAATGAATGTTAATATCTTGGGACCAAAACTGATGAAAAACTGCTATGGGATATAAACACAGGTGTCATCTACACAGAAAAGTATTCCCATGATTGTATTTGATATGGATGCTGAGACAGTTTCGAGTCTGAACCACTTTTTGAAGTTTGGAGTTCAATTTTGAACTTGTTAAATGTATTATTATTATTATTATTATTATTATTATTATTATTATTATCATCATCATCATCATCATCATTGACGTTGCACACACATTTTCTCAGAGACATTATGATTCACTACAATATAGGTAATTTATGATACTGTTGTGTCTCACAATAATGAAGCTACTTGACGTTATCCAGGTACGCTGCCGACTTTTGCTTCAACCATACAGGATACTGTAGGCTACAGCCAACGACAATGCAACAGAGATGACTATCAAACTCCGACTCTTTGCCGATCACAGGCGTGCTATTTTATCTACATCCCTGTCGCTTAGGTGCTGACTGAGAGGATTTTGGCCTCTAGAAACCTCATATTCCTGGGTTTCCTCTAACAGCTTCACTGACATTCACGGAACTTGGTAACTCAGAACTGCATTAAAGAGTCCTTTTCTTAACTGAACATAAGTCTTAGCACAGTAACATCATGGCATAACGATTAACATCAGTATGTCACTCAGTCCTTCACAATACATACAATGAAACAAGTTCATGAACAGAATATTACAAATACAAAACAGAAATCACATATCATACACAATACAAATCACAAATCAGGCCAGTAAATATGATATACTGTATTAATAAAAGCATTCATAAACACCGCAATATTTAAATTAACAGTAGCTGTAGTAGTACAATAAATATAATTTGCATAAATATGTTAGATATATACGTTACAAAAATACACAGTGTCTTAAATATCACATGAGACTAGAAGATGCAGATTCATAGATTTGACAGGACTGAATCTAAGTTGAGTTATTAAGTTGATACTGACACCAACTGAAGTTAGATTAAATACATGTAGTGGAATAAAAATGACATTATTTGAATGCAGTGGAAACACTTCAGTAAAAGTACTCTGAAAATGTAATTAAGTACAATACTTGCATGCATTTTGAAGGTTTGCAGATAAAACCAAAGGCAGACAGAGCTGGAGGAGACTGGTTTGAGCTAGGAGATTTGAATGGTGACGTGCACAGGCAACGAAGCAGGGAGCTTGAGGCAGACAGCAGATGGGTTTATAACCTTAACAATGTCAAAAAGGCCAGCGTAACGAGTAGCCAGCTTACGTGAGACAACTCTGAGGGCTATAGATTGCGGGATGAGAGCCAGACCTTCTGTCCAGGTACATACAGGGGGGCATGACATTTATTCTATCCTAGTCTACAAGAAATACCTTGAAAGTAATGTGTAGGTATGATCCAGGACTCCCTGGGGTAAGGTCCAGCCAGGGCTTTGATGATTCATAACATTCCCATGAGTGAAAATGCATCATTATTGTTTTCCTCCATTCAGGGATGAAGACAGAATGTTCTATTTCACTGAACAGGTAAATACTACATAACACATCTTAACATCAGAAATCAAAATGGGTCAGGCTCCCCAGCATAATATTCTTGCCCACTGATGCAGTTTCAGAGAACACCTCACCTGTGGTTTCAATCTGCATTTACATACAAAAAGGGTTTGGTGTCATTAGGGGGCAACTGTGCAATTTGAAGTGTGGAGGAAGAGTTCAGACATGTTAAAAAGTAATTGACCCCCCAGTCCATGGAGGGGAAATTAACGGTTACTTGCATGAGGCACAGAACACAATAACATAACAATAATCTGTCCACAACACAACACCTGAAACAATACCTACAACTTTGGCCTGCTACAGTAGGCGTCTCTAGGACGACTTTTTGCCCCTAAAGTAGGGCGAACAATGGCCCATTACCAACTTCCAACCCACCTACTTCCCTGCCCTTGCTCAGACCACAGCTGCCTTGACTTGATCTCAACTACAAACATGTCAAGTTTCTTGACTGTATCTTGCTACTTGCTGCTGCAGTTGGTGTCTCCAGGATCATATGTTAACACACACACACACACACACACACACACACGTTGAAAACAATACGAGCACTTGCTTAGTGGCTGATATTAAAACATTACATCCAGACCTAAACGTATATAACTACAATTAATAAACTGATCACTGCTGTGCCTTGTGCATAATTAATGTGGATACAGATATTTAATGAACTCAAACTCCAGTGTGGACAATTAATAGTAAACATGCTTGAACAGTGAACAGTACAAGATTATCCTTCAATGCGCAAGGAAAAAGTCGCCTAACCAGATCAGAATTGCTTTTATTGCCAGGTAGGTTTAGACATACGAGGAATTTGCCACAGGTAAACTTTTTGGTTCCAGACAAACAACTTTATCAGTCAACATGGACAGTAACTCAGACTTTATCTCTGTCTTTTCTGGCTGTGTAGGCATAGTGCCATTGAAGCGGTTGGGGGTAAAAACCAAACGCTGTGCTGTGCAACAACGAAATATTTAGAGAAATGGTTGTGCAACAAAGTCGCCAAGATTGAACTCCATTATCAAGACAATGTACGAAAAACTTGTGCCGGGCAAGAAAAACGCGCTATGACAAGCCTGTCAGAAAAACACAGCAGGCAGAAAAAAACTCACATGGAATTGCACGAGAGGAGGCAGGCAGCACAAGAACACTAGTGGTGTCTGATCACAAGTGTGTGCAAAACCTTACAAACAATGCCTCTATCCTCACCCCCACACCTATCTAGATGTTGAGAGCTAATTTAGTGTCTGTAACCACTTAATAACAGCCACCACTGAAACCTATAAATTTCACACAAGTTTAAAAGGCTCTACCTCCAAATTCTGAATGCTTAACCCTCTCTGACCCCAAAGCCTCGCTGCAGCATCAATTAAGGTGATTGCTTTTCTCAATTGTTCCTCCTGTTGTTTATTACATTAACATTTTAGTTGGATTGAAGCCATCATAATTCATCCCTGGGGTTGTAAAGTCCTCACACAGCCATTAAAACCAGAGAGGGGAAAACACAAAACTGCATGAACTTCTAAGTGCAGTCAAGCTGCCCTGCGTTGCTTTTGTTTGGTCTCCACGTTGGCTGTGTGGCCTGGCAGTACAGGACTGTGGTTGTACTATGCAGTCCCAGTGGGCAGCAGTTTCAAACAGACACCTCCTGTTTTCTTCTCATCTTTCTTTGTTTTCAAGCTGTTCCTCACACTGGGATAACACGCCTTTAGTTGTTGCCTGCTTCTTCTGTCTCTGTTCCTCCCTACCTCTCATTGTTTCTTCTCTTTCTGCCTCGCTCTCTATTCCAGTCAAATCACAGCCAATCATTCGCTTTCTTCTGTCTCCGGCTCTCTATGTTTGGCTGTCACTCTCGTTTCCTTCTCTTTCTTTATTTTTCTTTGTTTGTCTCATAGGTCAAAAATGTCCGAGTGGATTTGGCCGTGGCCCAGTAACAACAGTAGCATGGATAGCAACATGCTTTATTAGATGCACACATACAAACATACAGACAATTATATATGCAACATTCCAGTCAAGCAAAAGTATGTAAGTAAAGCTAAATTGTAAGCAATAATGCCCAACAAGCAGTCACTTGGGCTTGTATTTTTTAAGTCACCTATAAAATTGGTTGTTGAGGGTTCCGTTTTTTTGGGGCTTGTTTCTAAAGTATAGCTGCTTATTTGGGCTAGCTGCCCATGCATTAAATAACATTTGAGTGAGCTCTATCTAAGCAGCTGGTTCTGATGTTATTCGAGCGAATTGCTTGTTTGTTCTGTTGCAGGATCCATCCACAATCCTTCCCCCGCCCCTATGTAGCTACCACTTTACAGTGAAAAAAACACAAGTCTATGCTGTTTTTTTTGTTTTGATTGAACATGTGCAGCAGGAGAGGGTGAAGAAGTCGAGCCAGGAGGGAACTACTGCAAAGAAGTTAACAGCTTTGGTAAGTTATTCAGTAAACACGAAGATGCAGAAGCTTCAGAAAAACAACTTCATCATCTCAAAAACCCACTATACAGAGGGCTTTACAAAAAACACTGCAGAGTTTACACTGTATATATCTGATTCTGATCACATCACTGTTCACACTGTATATGGCAACACAGTGCCAACATGTTATGATAAAAAAAACAAAAAAACCAACAAAAAAAACAAAAACAAAAAAAAATGTCTGAACTAGACTAACTGTCCTGCCACACCTTTGTCTTTTCAGGAGCAGAAATCCAGTCCAGCCACACCCAGTGACTTATTACCACCCCGCCCTTAATGCCGTATTTGTTTTAGTCTTTTCTTATGTTTTTATTGTAGTTTTTGTGTTCTATTATTATGTTCTAGAATGTTGCTGTAATTAGCCTTCATTTATTGATCACCACACACCAATGCAAATTCCTTATGTACATAGTAGTAATCATTTTGATTTTTACAATCTTAAAAACGTGCATCATGGAATTTGCATAGAAATTATTTAATATGCAAGATAAATGAACTAAACTAAACGTTCAAAAAGGGGGAGAGACTGCCCCCTATTCGTTTGATGCAGGTCGCTGAATATTACAAATAGGTCCTTTAAGAAAAGGTGAATATAGAGGACACATTTATTTTACATTCAAAGGTTTTATTAAGACCAGGGCATATTTTTGTTATGATAAAATTCAAATCACCAGAGTAAGTACATTTTAAACACTCAATTTTAATTATTTACATACAGCACAGTAGATGCACACACATACACACACACCCATGCTTCTCTTCAAATGATTTCAACATCCAAGCCTTATCAAAGAGATAAAAACTTTGCCTTGGTAGCATGTTCTCTTCAACAGTATATCATGACACATCCCCCACCCTCTCTCATATTAGTCACAACACTCTGGCAGCCGTCTCTTTGTGGTTCCCACAGCTCTCTGCAAACTATGTAGAATCAAACCAATCTGTCTCTGCAACTCACATCACCATGTTTTTTTTGCATCTTGAAATTAGGTCGCAGTTAATTTGTGGCACTGTGACACAAACGCTGCTGTGTGTAATGTAATTTGCCCTTAAAATGGCTCCCATATGTCAGTGTAATGTGTGTTTTCTCTTGTATGAAGGGCATTGTAATATGTGTCGTTCTGACAAGTGTTAATTTGGCTGCTTGTTTTTAGGACTTTCATGATAATTATTTTGATGGTATAAGCTTCTGTTTGTTGAAAAATAAAAACCCATACAACTGTGTTTTAAATGATTGCACAATTGCACTTGTGTCCATATCAATAAAAATACTATGACATGAAAATACTAAATACTGAGTGAAATAAAGGCACAAATAACAGGAGAAGAAAAAGGAAATATTTCTGTTCGGAGCAGAGGGAAATCTCAGCAGAGAAGTTGTCCAACGGCAGTAGATGTACAGTACAGTTTGGAATTGGACCATGAACAAACTCTGCAGCTCCTTAATACACGAGAAGAGCTAACATTTGAGTTACAGCTAGTGCTATCCCTGCTAATATTCATGCTATTGCTTGTCCATGCTAATATCGATGCTATCGCTAATCCATGCTTGGGTTGTTGGTCTCGCCAGAACAGCAGTCTGGTTGCGATGGTAATAACTGCGTATGACTACTAACCATGCCATCATTCTCTGTTTGAGAAAGAATCTTGACAATTAGACGAGAAGAAAGCTGAGTTTTTCGATGAGAAAGGCTGCTCTCAGTCATTTTACAGTTTTCCATATTCACAGTAATTTAATTGCAGTAAATATCCTGTAAGCAGCTAAATTAAAAGCCATAGCTATGAACTTGACAGAACAGAGTAACTCTCCTTCCTTCTGAAATGCATATTTTGAGACAGCTGTGATGGAATGGCTGCTCTACTCCAAACAAATTCACTGGATGTACCTTGACTACATGTGTGACCTTTTGGACGTATAGAAGAACGTACAACATCAATAAACTTTAAATCCTGACCGATCCCCTTTTTGCGTTGGGAGATTTAAATAATCAAAGACGTTAAGCTGTTGTGTCTTGTGCATAAATGCGAACGTGTCTCTCTCAATGACGGGACGCACTTATCGTTTCTGCTGTTTGGCGATCGCTGCAGGTAACGTAATCAATATTTTCCTCATTAAAGATGTCCGTCACCTGCTTGCGTCCCACCTGCTATTAATCAGAATAATTTTAATGACCCAGCCTGTCCGATCCAACGTACTGCGATCTGCGTATTATTAATACACACTCAAAGAGGCACTCAGTTAAATATCTGTGTATTTGCTCCTGATCAGCTAAGGCAGAGGGTCCGCCGGCCAAAGGCCACATTCCACACACATGAATAATTAAGAAAATTAAACACAACCCCTTTGTGCCTTGCGCTTTACTTTGCGACCAGATAATGCACCATTATATTGGCAAAAAGGAAGTTGGACATGTCCTTAATCTACTTGCCCTGTGGACTTTAGACCATGTGCCACAGATCGTTTAAATAGGTTCCTATGTTCTCTCAAGGGGCAGCTCTGTCATGAACCGTGCTGCCACCATTAATCCACTGTGCACACAAATGCCATTACAGCAAAATGTTTTACTCTGGATAGGGAAATTTTGCTGTTGTAATCTTTTAAACATGAGAATGAAAATTACAAATGTATATGTTTTGATACTGATATTATTTCTTGACCAAACAGACTCAATTTCAGACAAATTTGTTCATGAAAAATATGCAATGATTTAGTTTAGTTTGCGGTAATTGTGCTGAGGCCCAATGGGGAAGCAGCACCCTAAGTTGGAATGTAGTTTAATTTTAGTTCCAGAAACACATACTGTATACACCTTGCACATACAGTGGGAGAAACAGAGGGTCTGAAGAAGCCCACAGCTTTCTTTTCATCGTTTGCACTCTTGTGGGTTAATCAAATCATGGCCTGAAGCACACATTTTATACCAGCGGTTACTAATTTAATCTGATGGTTTAATTTTAATCGTTACAGCACATCTCTCTATAAAAGCAAGGAATCTCTGTCTGTCTGTCTGTCTGTCTGTCTGTCTGTGTGTGCCTCAAATATCTCTGTGGATCAGGATCAGACAGACCTGAGAGTTTCAACATGGCTGCTGTTTGGTTCAGTGGTGTGCAACTTCGCATTTGTTTGGACTGCAATGATACCGTGAATAAATTATTTCATAAATGCTTTACAAATTCGGGAGCATTGTCCACCGGAGCCACCACAGTCACGTGCGCACCAGAGCCAATCACTGCAGATCTCAAGCCCACGACACACACATTAAGAAACAAGCGGATTTATACCTGCGGCGGCGCGAGCTGGACCTGGAGTTAGCCGGCGGTTCGGTCCCGTTCTATTCTGTGCGTCTAAACTGGCTGTTGTGGATTAATGAGACTAAACGAGTACGGACCGAGTCTGTTCGGGTCTGAGGAGATGCGGAGACACGCGAACAACAAAGCGGAATCAGAATCTGTGGATGTTTCGTATGTAGCTAGCTGCTAGCCGCTAGCCCACACGGCCCACCTCCCGAGTCGACGGACCGGAAGCACCGGCACGTCCGAAACTGGACTGAGGGTAAAAAATGTCCGCTATGCTTTTTTGCAAATATTGCCATCACGTTTGCTTTGTGTCTGGTGCAGAAGAAACGGTAAAAAACTGGCTTTTGTCACGAAAGAAAACATAAAATATACCGTATTGACCCGATTATAAGACGACCCCTCTTTTCAAGACCAATCCTCAGAAAAAAACTCTGTTAGCCAAAATTCGTTTCTCAACAACAAACATACCCTCCTGTCAATCTCCTGGAAGCGGCAGCTTAGAGGACCATGATAAGCTTTTCTCTTACTGTTAGCAGTTGTTTGGCGCCTCTGCTGCATTGACCACCATTATCTTAAAATTGGCATCATAGCTCCGCCTCAGATGTGTGTAAACTTGCCCCACTTTTGATCCACTTTGCTCTGCACAATCACCGCGCCTCTACATTTTCATCTCCTGTCACTTCTTCTCCGCTGTGATTGACAGATGACGCCAGCCACAGTGTCAGTGACGTCTCTACAATAAGCTGGCGCCCTCTGCTGTTGTGGTCGTGTAGCGACCCAGACAACTGTCAGCATGTGTCAACCGTTAGACCCCGATTATAAGACGACCCTACTTTTTCACATAATTTTAATCGAAAAAATCCTTGTCTTATATTCGGGTCAATACGGTATGTAATGTCCTATGTGCATGATCCATTATCTCCTCTGCCCTGCTCTCCTAATAGGTAGCAAGCAGACATACTAGTAATATGTGTACCAAACACTGAAATTAAGAGGTTGAACCCTCTGACAGGACACATGATTATGTATATTGGTGAAATGTTTGTACGCGTGTGTTTATGAAAATAAGGAGAAAGTAAAGTAAATATCCTGTTAACAGTCTATCTCGCTTCTGGTCTTCTTTTAAAAGGCACCCTCGCCTAAGCCTTAAACACTCCTCATTACAACACTGTCTCCTAACAAGTCGTTCTGCCCGGGCTGGCCTCTGCACGGCTGGTTTAATGGTTTGCTTTCTAACTCCATCCACATCCTGTAATTGAGGAAGAGTCTGTTAAGGATCTCTCTGGATGCCAGGCTTGTTTAAGAGGCCCCTAAATGAAGAGATTCATCAGAGTTTTACATTGGTACGGGGGAGGGATCAGCTAAACAAAGCAAAGAGAAAAAAAAAATACAAACTAGAGCCCCCAAGTTACGATAAAATGCAACCAACTCTTCTTTAAAACACTGAACATAGTAACTTTCCCAAACAGATTATTTATTTTAGTTGTTTTAAAGGCCGTCCACACCAAGAACGATAGATATAACACTAACTGTAAATATATAGTTGCCACACCACGACTAACGACTGCAACAGTGGGGAACAATGTTGTTAGGATCATTTTCAGAGCGATTTGATGAACAATAGAAACACAGACAGCCAATCAGAATCTATCTGAATTTACACAGCAACCGATCATAGGTGCTGATGGGGTCTCTGAAGTTTGTTTTGAGGTCCTTCAAGGATTGATAGGACAGATGTAGACTAATCCAAAAGTATGACTAAAATTTCCCTTGAAAAAAAAGAGAATTTTCCTGCCAGAATCCTGGATTCTACTGACTCCTGAAGCATTTCATAAAACAGCATCTTTCTGGGGGGTTCTTTCTTTGTTTCTCCGTATTACATACAGCAGTCACAGGTCATCAATCCATTTTCCTGAGCTGCCAACACAGCTGGAGCGCGCAGCTTGGTGCCGCTGTTTAAAGAACGCTGTCATTCATCAGTGTGGATGCTCACATCGTTATCCTTACGTACCGGTACAGCATATCTTAATAAATGAAGTGAAGTAGAATAACTTAAGTGCAAAAACATTGGATTCACTATGACTTAGCAAAAAAAAATTTTGAGGAAAGGACTCAGCTGTTTTGTGTGCAAAAATTGAAGTGCTGGTAATATAATTCCAGTTTGTTTGACTCAACTTTAAGTTTAATTCATGTAATTGCAAAATCTCCTGCTGACCATGGGCTGCCATTATGCTAAGTGTGGCTTGGATTTTTCAATTTGTTTTATTTCACTGGCAACTATTTTGATAATCAAGTAATTGTGTGAGTGCATTTGCACTTATGTTTACAGCTTGTGAAATGTGAGAATGTGTTGCTTTACTTGTCCATGTACATTAGATATTTTTGGTTTGGAGTGCTGGTAGGAATGCCAGTGCATCTGGCCACATCACTTTAGACGGTAGGAAACTATGATGGACTATTTTCACAGGACTGTTTTTTTTAGCACAAACAATCAATTTAGGAAGAGGGTTTATTGAAAATTAAAACAGACCAAGACTTAATTAACTTTCCATTTGCATGTGAGCATCTTTGGGCAATCAAGTTTGCAGCATCATGGCCAGAGTGTGAACGGTTGAATCTGCCACTCCGCCTAGTTGTCTTGGCACACACGGCTCTCAGAGCAGCTACATTTGCACTCAGCAGTGGAGTAACAGAGAATCTCAGGAGGATGCCCCTCAAACTTTGTTGCTGAATAAATGTATTTGCTTGACTCAGGATCATACAAGCTAATTGTGTGAATGCTGTGATTTACTTCAACACATTACTGAGCTGTGAAAACATTAGTGTAAGCCTCCAAGGTACTCAATTTCTGTTTTGGTGGTTAAAAAGAAAAAATATTTGGTATTCGCTGTCAAATTTGTTAAGTTATGCTTGCACTGAGTAACTATGCTTTAAACATATTGGCCCTCATTTATCAAATGAACGTACGACCATTTCCACGCAAACTTCGGCATTTATCAATTTGGACGTGAGCGGAAGCTACGATCAGATCTCACGTCAGGTCTGAGCTTGTGTACACAAATTTGAGTCTGTGGATTTGCGGTGCAGCACAGCAAAATCTGGCTGAGACTGAAAATAATTATTTAACAAACCTCAGCTGTCATTAAGCATAAGCAGTCACGTATTTAGAACAGATCAAATCGATTATTTTTTACGTTTTTATTGATACCACTTTTTTGTAAAATAAAATATGTAAATAGTCTAACATGACAACTAGTTAACGGAATACCTAATAATCCCGCTGGCAAACCTGCTACAGAGCAGGAACGCAGATTCAACAGTACGCACACACGCACACGGGTCACAGTGGAGCTGCTTCGGGGTGCTGAAGGGCAGGTGGCTCCGTCTCGGACCAGCAGGGGGAACTCTGCTGTAAACCCCAGAGAAAGTGTGCCATTTTGGCCTGTTCAGTTTTGCACAACATTTCATTAGTGAATGGAGCCTTTGATGTGCCGGCACTGCCGGGATGCCGATCTCCATCTCGGAAAAGTTTCTCTTCTTGCCAGAGTTTCTTCTCTCAATGTTTGACCTCAGTGGGCGAGGCCTCCAAACCAGGAATATTTAAGGGCGTAACATGTTAATGACGATCAAATTCAGCCGCCGCATTTATCAAGACCCGATCATTCGTACGCTGGAATTGGTCAGATACGAATGTTTCATAAATCACACGTGTGTCCTGTCGTAAGACCAATTCTGCGCTCAGATCTGCACCCGTTTCACGCAAGATTGATAAATGAGGACCATTATGTTAAGGCTGTAACAATCCTATTAGCTGTAAGATACTAATTGACATACAGTGACTAACTTTAGCCAGCAATGGCTATAAAACAGCAACCCTTTGAGCTTGAAATTAATATTGTATAGCCAGACCTATCTCAATAGCAGTCAGTCAGCAATGCAAAGTCTTTATCCACAATCAGCTGATGATCATCAATAATTCTCTCAGACAAGTTTGTATCAACGCTGTCAAGGATCAGCATCAGTGAACCTCTGCTGATCCTTCTGTTTACATCTGGTACCTCATAATGTATTGATCAAAACGACATAATTCAACAAATCAACTGCACAAGGATTAATTACAGAAAGACAATGATAAACCTGGTTTGCTTAGCCAGCAATGACTTGACGACAGCAATGCCCTGCTTTCAGTGTCTACACTTCAGCTAGCAACGGCTGATGGTGAGCAGTTAACTGAAAAGCAAACATGTCTGTGCTCAACATGGAGAACATGAATTATACACATCGCAAAAATTGGTCTCAAGCAAAATAAGAACCTTCAATACCTGCTCCTGATGAAAAGGGCTGCCACCTCGGCTCCTTGCATGGCAGCCTCTGCCATCAATGTGTGAATGTGTGTGTGAATGGGTGAATGTGACAAGAGCTGTGAAGCACTTTGAGTGGTCAGCAGACTGGAGATGTGCTACAGAAATGTGAGTCCATTTATCACTTACTATGGGAGATCACCTCCGCAAATTATTAAGCCCAAAAAAAAAA